>JAKTXH010000009.1:147344-318539 GCA_030561405.1 Suhomyces atakaporum
GAAGTTCATCAAAAGAGAGACGATGAAGAAGAATTTGCTGATGAAGACGTCGAACAAGATTACGTACAAAAGAGAGAGGCTAAGAATGTCTACAAGTTTGACGAAGTTCATCAAAAGAGAGACGATGAAGAAGAATTTGCTGATGAAGACGTCGAACAAGATTACGTGCAAAAGAGAGAGGCTAAGAATGTCTACAAGTTTGACGAAGTTCACCAAAAGAGAGACGACGAAGAAGAAGAATTTGCTGATGAAGATGTTGAACAAGACTACGTGCAAAAGAGAGAACCAGTAAACCTTTACCTTCCCAAATATCGCGAGGAAGTTGCTAATGATGCCGAACAAGATTCCGTACAAAAAAGAGAGGCTAAGAATGTCTACAAGTTTGACGAAGTTCATCAAAAGAGAGACGATGAAGAAGAATTTGCTGATGAAGACGTCGAACAAGATTACGTGCAAAAGAGACAACCAGTAAACCTTTACCGTCCCAAATATCATGAGGGTGTTATCACCAAAAGAAGCAATATTGGCACATATGAGGTTGGTACCGGTGCCAAGAGAACCTTTGATATTACTGCCTTCAAACAGGCACATGGTGGGGCCAAAGATGATGCTCAAGTTCATTTCACACTCAAGCCTGAAGATTGCCATTCCAACCTTCTCCAGTCAATTTTACCTCAAGTTAGAATGGTATCTGTCTTTGCTGGATACGTTAGAGATTACGAACAAATCTCTCAAAAAACTGAATTGACCAACGAAACCATGCTTGTGATTGCTCCTAGCAACTCGGCTATTGATTCCAAGTTGAGCGGATACAAGCCTTGGGAATTCCCTACCTCTTTAGATGGAGCTTCCAATGAAGAAGAAGTTGTTAGAAGTAACCTCGAAGACTTTGTCAACCATCATGTGGTATTGAATTTTGAAAAGAATTTGGATATCGATAAGGAATCTCACTCTGTCATTGCAACTTTGAACTCAGGGGATAAGATCACCATCCAGCAAGATAAGGAATCTGATAAGTTCACAGTGAAGTTTGCTGACGGACAATGGATTGATGTCGAAAGAGTCCAACAGGTTGACAACGGTTTCTTGTTTGTTATCAATGATGTATTATCCAAGCCATCATTTTGAATACAGGTATACTTTTTCTTCAGTTCTTAAGTTTGGGCTCATATGTTACCCTTGCAAATCGGCATTCTTTTTATTTCCCCCATTTCTGGTATAGTTAGTGTTATTAGTTGAAGTACATGTTTACAATTATAAAAACTTTTAATGTTCAATTCGGTGTTCTACCTAATTATCTAGTCTTAAAAACACACTGATCTAACTTAAATTACTTACTCCCGTCTCTTCACTGAGTGCACCACCATTGGAATATTCAACCTTCCACTTTACCTTCAAAGGCTTATCTAAAGTATTTTCAATAGAAAATTCTTGACTTATTCCTTGATTAGCAAATCCATAAAGTACATCCCCAGATTGAGGTTTCAAGTTCAATTTGCAAGACTTGGGTACTGCAAGAAGGAATTTTAATTGATTAAGGGTAGCAGACTGAGTGTTACTGAGTAAGATTTTACCCTGAAATAATTGATTGGAAGAAGAAGGTAAAACTCCAATTTCTACTTTGAGAGAACCAGATTGGTTGATTAAGGTAGTAGATTTGAATTGACCTGATGGTGTTTGACCTGAGGCTGCTTGAACTTGTGAAGGAGTAGAGGCAGGGAAGCTCAAACCAAAAGGATCTAATGCATTGGTATTAGATTGTAGTTGAGGAGAAGGAGAATTGAAGTCAGCCAAAAGATCAAAATCATTGGAAGTGGATGGTTTAGGTTGTTGCAATGGAGTTCCCGAAGAGGTCAGATTTCCACCCAAAGCTATTGATCCACCAGCACCATAAAAATCAAGAGGGTTGACCTTACTGCCATTAGGAGCGGATGGTGCACCATTATTATTGGTGAAAGACAAATTAGCCAAGTCACTTAACAAGTCATTATAACCTTGATCATCTCTTTGATCGTTACTGATAGGCATATCATCATCGAAATCAATAAGGTTCAAGTCATTGTTTGCACCGCCACTGCCACTGGCACCTTTAACCGTGATCTTAGAGGCTTCTTCTATTTGACCATTCTTTAAGAATTGATACTTGTTTACTACCGAATTGACATTATCATTCAACGCCAAAAGATCATTGACTTCTTCTTCATTATCGTGGCCCTCCTCAATAATTTTAGTGATAATTGGTTGAGAGCTTTTGACCGAAGCATAAAGTTCACTAATGGCTTCGTTATCTTTGATGGTGGTACCACCTGACTCAACGTTATTTAACATTTCTGCTAAAATCTCGACTTTTCTCTTCAATCTAGCAATGTCGTCACTCACTTGCTTTTTACTTTCAACGATATGATCGTCTTTAAACCCAGCCATAATCTTCATAAGCTTGTTTGCTTCTTGTAAATCTTGAGGTCTTCCTCTTCTAATCAATTCTTGTAACTTGGCACTGCGGACCACTGATTCTTCCTTTTGAATATCTTCCAAAGTCTTCAAATTGTCAGATGGATTCAATACAGCTGCATCTTCCAACTTGACCTCTGGGAAAACATAACCCTTGTTAGATAAAAGTCGATGCATGTCTTTTATATAGCCGAAATCGTCTTTATACTTGGAAGTTCTACATATGGTCTGGTACCATTCTTCAATTTGAGCCAATACCAATCTTTGAACTCTGGTGTATCTGACTGGAGGTCTTTCAGGAAACCTTTTAACAAGCTCGTTCAAAAACTCCTTACGAGAAATCTGAAGCTGGAAAGGGTACCCACAGTTCTTGACAAGGTTGTCCAACAACGAGATTGCCAACTCAGAGGTTTGAGGGTCTCTTTGAGAAATGAGCTTGGCCACGGCAATGGCAGCATCACGAGGAGTCGATCCCTGTTTGGCATTGACATAGTCACAGATCTCAAGATTGAGAGCAAGGTTGGGTTCGTTAAGAGTGGGGCGACAGGCCCGGTCTGGAGTTAGTAACAAATTGGCTCTGGCAAACAGGTTGACACTGATAGATAATCTAATCAGTTGACATCATGACACTTACAGATTCGTCTCAACAACTTCGGGTTGATCTTGGAAAGTGAATAGGACCCGGACATGGTGTCGTTGATCAGTTTGGTGAGAATAAAACGGGGTGCGGATAGGGACAAACGGGGAGAGGAAGAGAGGAAAAGGGAGACAAAAATAGAAAATGAAGACAAATCTGAGCAAGAGAAAGAAACACCATAGAGAGACTAATTTACATAGGTCAATTATAGAGGTAGTGAATCGTGGTAGGGGAATTCTGCTGATTAATTACTGGTGTAGCTACTGAATGGATGGTTGTAGCACGGTGAGAAATTACGTGGGAACTGCTCGATTTACGAGAGATCAGTTCAATTTCAAGATTTCGATCAGTTGAAAATTATGGGAACCGCTCAAAGTTGAAAAGGGATTGCAATCTATACAGCAGCCTTTGATCGAGTATTTGAAAGTGGAATTGATCTGTTTGTATGATCTACAATTACTTTTACCAACCCTGTTATCTTTTCACCAAAGCTCTTGGTACTGCGACTTCGCTGTACTGCGAATTCTCGGTTAATTGCTCAATGTGAAACCTACCCAAACTATAGGCATTATATACAATGACAAGTATGAAACCGTATGATCGATTTAGTCTGCTAATAATTGAATTGGTAGAATGTATTGGCTAGTATCAAGTAATTAATTATCTCCTCTTTACTTGTTAATTATGTTACTCCACGTCTCCACGTTTGAACTTTGATTCAAAATAAACTACCCAGTTCATGACTTCAACATAAATTTTTATAGCTGATTGCCACAACTATGAGCGAACCTACGCAGGATGAGGCCACTGGACCCAATGAATCCAGTTCATCACACTCCGATGGTTCTAACACCACCAATGACGCAAAAGGTGACCTTGCACATAATGATGATCCAGATGTCCTGATTAACGACCCGACAGATCCAGATCCCCTAGAGATTCGGCAGCTAGCGGTATCATACGATTACCTCATCTATAAAATCAGAGACCACATCTCCACTTTGGCAGAGTCCACATATAGTGCCATCGTTGCCAAACAGCATCACATCAAAGAGGATTACCTTGAGCACCAGCTCCATTTAACAGATGAAATGGCGAGGGTTAATGGTTTGATAGAGTCTTGTAAAGCATTGGAGACTGACTTCATCAAGTTGGACCAGTTGGATATGTTTATTGGTGATTTCAAAGACCGGTTGGAGAGATTGGAAAGAGAATTTCAAGCGTTGGAAGGATAAGCTGCGGATCAATACCCGTCTACCAATAACTAACTACTCTTTGAGTAGTACATCATCTTTACTCGGGGGATTTTCATGTTTTAACTAACTCAACGTAAAAATTAAAGGGGGATATCTCATAAAGTTCTCGTCAAAAGAGTCATGATCAGCTTTTAATCGTTTCAAATACTACGTGAGACTCTTCAATATGAAAGCATTGAAGCTTGGATTTTCTCTTCATTGCCTGGCTCAAGATAAAGGCACATTTCGATAATTTAGAAACCTTCATCTTACAAGCTAATTAATCTCATGGACTACTAATGAGCCACGAATTTGCACTGTCATGGTATTAATTAATACATATGTTATGTATATATCCCTCTGTAGTTCTTGTTATTATCATTTCTTGGTAAATTGCAACATCGCGATATGAAACAATTCGCTGGATCTATACTACTATCTACCCAGTATAATGAAACATCCACAAATTCTTACCAAGATAGTCTTTGTTTTAGATACATTTCGATAACTTTTAAGGTTCATTAGAGTCTTATCTAAATTAAATCGGTACGAATTGCCTATACCAAATGATTTTTGGACCCTGGAGGTTTGGTATCGACCGGAACCTTCGCATGGGCCCCTTTTGAGTGTTTCTTCACCAAATGGGACTCTAGCAATATAAAGTTTCTCGAATTGCACTTGTACATGATATTAATGAAATCCCCAACGATAGGAATGAGCCCAATACCAAAATCAAACATGATATTGGCCATCATTTTCAGCTCCACGACAGTGGGAAGACCCCCCTCAATCTGACGAGCCTTCTTTAGCAATTGCATAGCAAACATTAACGCAATGATATCCCCTATCCAAGGCAACAATCCAATTATACCAGCCCATCCCAACCTCAAACCACAAAGACTGAGCTGGAGATCAAGACGATATGCCTTCTTCTTCACGGAATTGAGCACTTTAAGGTCGTGCTGGGGAATGAAGTCAGGGAGTCTTCTCTTTCTCTTAGCACCCTGACGTTGATAGAAATGAAGTTCGTCTGGAGGAATTTCTTCAAAATACGGATCCTCATTAGGACCCATATTCACGACATGATCGAGATTGGTCTGGAGTTAGTAGGAACAACTTCGGATGTAATGGCTTACCTTCTTTAAGAAGTATTGGTATACAAGTTGTGACATGAAGCCGCGGCTGAGCAAGATTGCGAAATGACAGCTTTATATACTTCGAGGCAGCAAGAATGCAAAGTCACGACTTTAACTTCTTTAATTTAACTTCAATTAATGTTACTACTTGTTTGGGTTGCTTACCAATTAAAGAATGTTAGTATACACTAGTAGTTGAAATCTGGGGTAGTGTTCTATGGGTACTATGGTACCCATAATAGATGTGAACTACTGATGTTTTCTATATGTTTTATTTTTTTGGTTTTGATTATGCTATTTGGGTTTCTATATACCGGTACCTGCCCTTACTATACCTTCTTTGCCTTTTTCAATTTTTCGAAATACTGTTTTCTCAAATTCCTCAAATCTGGAGGCTGTTCGATGCCCATTTCTTGCCGGAATTCATTCACATCTTTGGTCAAAATATTCTCCCAGTAGACATTGATAAGTGGTTTGGCATTGAGTCCACTACGGAATGCCCATGGATAGTAGATGTTGTATAAACGTTCCTTCTGGCTGGGCTTTAATCTCAATGGAGCAAACAATGCTCCTAGTCCACTCATGGGAATACCGATGTTCATATATTCAAACACCTTGACAGCTATTTCTCCTTCGATAATAATAGGCAACCCGGTGACCGCGTGGTAAAAATCGTGGCATTCTCTATAACGTTGGTAGATGTATGCCAACTCTTCGTTATCAATGTACCGTACGGGCACTCTGGTATCGGGACTGACCCCCTCTCTGTCCAACCACTTGATGTATGTATTACCAATGGAATTTTCTGGCAACAGTCTGAGGTATTCCAAATTTAAGGAAGTGGAGGTTATACGAGGTCTCTCTCTCAACAATTGACGGCCCACAGGATCGCTCAACATCTGTTTTTGAAGGCTTCTCAACACAGGAGTTATGGCGGTTGACTCTCCCAACCCCACAATAAATTCATTTCTCTCTGGATGGAAATATGATCCAATGGATGACCCCAAAACCATCAACAACTTTTCATGAAGAAAGAGTGGAACGTGGCCCTCATACTGTGGCTTGCCTCTCTTGAAGTAGAGGTTCTCTTGACTGTTCAATTTGTTGAATATGGCGTTGGGATCTTTATAATGGAGTTGACCCTTTTCCATCTTGGTAGCCAATGCGTTATTTTCGTTGAAGATCATGGGCCCCACGATAGAGGCTGCGGCAGCCAAGAAGAAAGATCTCTGCTGAACATGTACCGAGGGCAATGCTATGGGAGTAAGCTTGGAAAGAAGCATGGTGGGTTTGGTAGTAGTAGTAGTAGTAGTTTTTGAAAAATTATCACACCACATTCGTCACGTGGAAGGACAACTTGCTATTTCTATATTTCAGGGTATAAATTGCCAATCACACAATCAAGCAAATTAACAATCAATAATTTATTTAATTCACAAGACTGGTTGAGTTTGTTGGTGTCGGCTCCGTAATTGAAAATGACCAAAATTTTTCGTATTGAAGCCTTCAACTCTTCATCATTTTCATCATGAAATCGGAATAAATCAGCATGGTGTAACATTGAGGGTAATGTCTTTTCAAGCTTGGTGATTATTTGTAGAATTTTCTCCACTAACTCTTCTACTGTGATTGTCTCAGGCTCCACAGTTTCCGATTTTTTGTTTTCGAACAAATCGGACCTTAACTTGGCCACAAGGTCACAAAGGAAATCTTCACTCAAAACTCTTGAATTCAACACTTTGTTTGACACGTACTTCAGGCATACGTTATCGATTTTGGATGTGAGAACTGGATGAACAAAGATGTAGTTTTTGATAAACATTAGTACACTAGATAGTAACGGTTTTCTTTTCGAGAAATTGGTAATGGTATTGATAAGTTTGAAGAAGGAATTATCCAAGAAATTTGTACGGTTAGGGGGTGTCACTTCCTCGGTTGTAGCACTCACCATATATGGAACGAAGGTACGGCTTGAAATATTCACCATTAAATGACTGATACCCATGTATGTGTTTGTAAGAAAGGATTTCACCCTCGATCTTAAAGGTTGAGGAGTTGATTCCTTTTGTGAAGAGATTTTGGCTTCTAAACTCTTGTCAATGGCATCAGCTGCAGTGTTAATTACGGTATGTAAAATAAAAGCAGGAGATGCCAACTTTTCAAAGATCTTGTTGATCACCACATCACTAAGTAATAATACTATTAAGTCTGTAGATATTTTAGAATTCAATGGTGTAACGTTATATGCTTCTGAACTTGATTCGAAAGTGGCAACCAAAATATTCCTGACGAGGATACGAAAGTAAATTAACTTATTGGTATCCAGAATGGGTTTTTCCTCTTCTTCCATCATTTTCTCTTGTTCGATTTGTTCAAGGGTATCGTTAGCAAAAATGAAGTCATCAGCATTTTCAAAGTCATCTTCCTGTGCTTCGGTTCTAGCAGTAATATCTTTATCAAAAATCAAATGTTTGTGAGCTAAATAAGCTTCAATGGACTGGTTCACATCTTTGGATGTGTTCTTTAAGCTGTTTCTCAGGTACACCTTGACGAAATGGTCATTTAAAATCTTGAGTTCATGCTCATCGTAGGGATTGTCACAAATGAGTTCGGAGAGGTGTAGGTTTAAGATGTCGCTAATCTGGTCGATCAACTCGGTAACACTCTTCCCATTTTTCAATAACGAATTAGTACGGTTGCTTAAGTCACGAATTACGTCGCAAATTAACTGAAATACCAACTGTACAAACTCCATGTTATCGGTATTAAGCTTTCCCAAATACCATGAGTTCACAAACTGGACCATGATGGTGCTGAGGAATAGGTGGATTTGGAAATTCAAATTAATATAGGTATTTGCTTCTTGAGTAGAAGACGTAGGGATGATCGAAGGAAGATGATTGAGTAGGTGTTTTGTTGACACTCGGTTGTTTTTGATCAAGTATTTATTGGGTACAAAGAGTCGGTATAACAATTTGAATGCTTCGGACTTTTCTATGGTATCATCTTCGTTGATGGAGCTCTCTGATAATTCACGAATGGCTTTTCTGGGCTTATTCTTGATCTCGAGTGCTTTTTTCAAGTTAGGGGTCTTTGTCCGTGATGTGAGTGCCGTAGTAGACCCGGTCGGAGTAGAGAAGGAGTCGGAGAAGGAAGAGCTCAGTGCCAGCACCGAAGTTCTTGAATTCCAAGGAGTCGCCGGTTCAAGGCCATTCCTCGAGATATTGGCGGTGGTAGTGGCGGTGGTGGGCTTTCGCTTGGACCCCGTCAAGATATTTGGAGTAGTGGGTCTTCTTTTGATGGAGGGCATACGAGGATCCATGAAGTCTGTGGTTGTAATTCTGATAACGAAATGTGCCAATGAAAGGTGTGTAAAGGGGAAATGGATATGTGGAAATGAAAATGAAGAAGGAGCGGGTGTCAATGCCGTATAGGGATATAAGAGGAATGTTATAGTGGATGATAATAAGTGGGTTTGTGGTGCGAATATACGAGATGATTCAGGAAATAGTTAATACTGTAAAGTGGGTAGAAGAGTAAGTGACGGGTTGGATCTACAATTTTGGTGAATTGTGAATTGCTTGGAGTGGTAATTTTCAGCAAATTAAAACGGACTGTGGAATTGGGTCCTTATAAAATTGAGCCGTAATTTACACGAGAGACAATGATAATGATAAAGAATGTTAAGAATGGTAGTAATGGTTGCAGCTCCATAATTTGGAGATAACATTGTGTATGGTATGAGTTATCACTAAGTCAATAGTAAAAGGCGATAGAAGCCTTTTTGTCTTGTTTGCTTCAAATAGTGATACTATCATATCATTGCAAACTATCTCAAACTATCTCAAACTATTCTCACAACTGAGAATCAACATTTACCCATGAAAATCTTTACCCGAGCCGTCAGCTCGTGTACCCGATTCACTCCCATAGCTGACAACTACAACACACTCAGACACATCCACTTTCCCGGTATCACGTCATTTGAAAAGGGCCAGAAGATCCAAAATGCCATGGTCAATGCCAATCTTGATTTCAAAAAACTTGAGGGAAAGATCAAGAAACAGAGGAAGGACATAGCCAGCCAGGGCCTCGTGTTGAACGAGTATGAAGACCAACTTCTTACCAAGATTTTAGACATGAAACCTTTCCCTACATTATTGACGTTTGAGTTTGAGAACGTATATACTGGAGGCAAAAAGGTCAAACAAGACCCCAATTTGAATGCCAAAATCAAGCAATACGAAGATGCAGGCTGTCGGTACTACCAACTAGAAAGAGGAGGTCAGGTTACATGGCATGGAGAAGGACAGTTGGTGGCTTACGGAATTTTAGACTTGAAACTGTTCCGAGATCTTAGTGTGAGATGCTACGTGGATGGAGTTCTTTTAAAGTCTGTTCAAAATCTTTTACAAAAAAACTACAGCATTAATAGTCAACTCACTGAAAATCCCGGGGTATGGCTAGACTCTAATCAAAAAATCGCTTCCGTAGGTTGCAATATTCAACGAGCCATCACCAGTTATGGGATAGGATTAAATGTGAATCCTGACCTCAAATATTTGAATACATTTGAAATGTGTGGATTACCCCAAGCTACTGCCACATCCATTGCCGAAATCTCGGGTAAAAAAGTCACAGTGAAAACTGCTGCTGATCAATATGCCAAAGAATTTGCTCGGTTGTTGAATATCACCACCGTAGAGCATATGAGTGGAGAAGATTTGAATATAGAATAGAGGTTAGACATTGTTCAACAATTAATTCGGGATCTTCGGTTGTAAATAGGTTGCCATGATGACATTGCCATATAAGTGACTCGTAGCTTTCATAAAAATTTAATTTCCCGGCTTAGCCTAATGGGGACGCAACTTACAGTGATTTCATACAAATTAAATTATTATAAAACAGAAACTGGTAGATGTCAAGGGCGAGTACATTCACCACTCTTGATTACCAAAGTTTTTGACTAGTGATAACGACAAGAAAGTAAAAAGTAACACACCGATGTATAACATATCCCAAGATTGAGAAAGGATGGAGTTAAGGAGTGGGAACACCAGCCTGCCCACTCGGAAATATTATAAAACTGACTATTTTTCTGGCAAAAACTCTCCTGTTCATAACTCATCTAGGCTTAAGTCATACATCAAACATTATGGTGTGTATGATCATGACTTAGCATGATTAGTACAAGACAATACCGACAGCGGCGAATCCAGCCATGATAGCAGCCAAACTACCTTGAGTAGTAGCAGCACCACCCTTCTTGGAAGTAGAAGAAGAAGCGGTAGAAGAGCTAGAAGAACCGGCAGAAGTGGAAGAGTCGGAAGAAGATCCAGAAACGTTACCCTTCTTAGAAGAGGAGGAGGAAGAAGATCCATCAGCACCACGACAAGCGTACTTGTCACCCTTGATGTCACCAGCAGAGTTCAACTTGTCAAAGGCACTACAGGTCAAATCACCATCAGTGTCCAAAGTGAAACCACCGTTAACAGTGTTCAAGGCTGGGAAAGTACCGTTATCGAAAGAACCAGAAATGTTAACGGAACCACCAATGGTCTTCAACTTAGGGAAACCAGAGAAAGACTTCAAGTGAGAGTTGTCTCCAATTTGAAGAGCACCACCAATGTTAGTCAATTGTGGGAAATCCAATTCATCTAATTCATCATTTTGGTTAATACTTAAAGATTTACCAATAGACTTCAAGTTGTGTAAACCAATCTTGTCAACGTTGGAAGAACGGATAGAAAGAGAAGAGTTAACTTGAGTCAAGTTGCTGGCAGAAAGAGAGTTAATTCTTTGGAAATCGACGTTACTAGCAGAAGTCAATTGATCCAAAACAACATCGACATCTTCAGAGTTGTAAGAAACACTCAAGAAATCAGTGACGGATTGTAAACCAGAATCAATGGTTTGAATTTCAGGGTTGTTGTTAACGTTGAAAACCTCTAATTCGAACACGTTAATACCATCCAAAGAAGTCAAACCAGTGTCAGAGACAATGATGGAGCTAGCGGTGGTAATACCGGAAGTTAAACCAGTCTTTTCCAAGGCTGGCAAGGCAGACAAGGTCAATTTACCAACAGTGGTCAATTGAGCCAAGTTTAAGGTGGACAAGATTTGTTGTTCACTGATGACGAAATCACCAGAGACCAATTGCAAGTCTGGAGCTTCAATAGCGGTGGTCAAGTTGGCACCCTTAATGTTCAAGTTACCAAAGAATTGTCTAACACCAGCCAAGTTAACGTTGGTCAAGGTTGAACCTTGAATGGTGACGTCACCGACAACGGTGGCACAAGCAGCAACTGATTGAACTTGAGCTTCGTTGGTAGCGGTGAACTTGGAGAATGAACAACCAGAAGAAGCGGTTGGAGTAGCTGCAGTCAAGGTGGAGTCTAAATGTTAGTACTAATTTACCAATGGGGTAAGGTTAGGCGCGACCACCCGGGCGCGGGCTCAATTGTCGATGACAGGGCTTGACGAGTGAGGTGAAGGTGAAGGACGACAAAGTCATGGTTGAACATGATCTATGATCATCAGGATGTGTGGGTAGTTATGATCATGATCATAGATAACCCTCGAAGATGTGGGTGAAATTTGGGGGATTTTTGGTTGGAAAATGGATTCACCAGTTCGAAGGTAGCCACGGCACCACCATCAAGGTGACGGCGACAAGTGAACACCAGAGCCCAATAAGCTCTAAGGAACATCGGTATACATACTGTTAGCACCCAAGGTGACTCCAGAAACAGTAGCCAAAGCTAATAACTTAGAGAATTGCATCTTGTTAAGGAGAAAGCTATAAAAATTTTCGAGGGAAAATGAAATGGTTTTATAAAAGATGGTGGGACAAAAAGGGTGAGTATAGTGAGACAAAATTCGAGGGTATAGTTGCACTGCCCAGTCCCATTGAAAACTTCGGTAAAGGGGGACAAAAAGGCGTTAGAGAAACGAGGTGCGTACCCTCGGAATTGCTGTTTGACGAAAAATTCCCGTAAACCAGCATATTTACGTTGCCTGTTTACTGTTATTATATTACCGAATTAGGAAATTTCTCTATAATTAATCTTGCCTGTAATTGGCTCGGCGTTGGCCACACCGATTTATAATGCAACGTACCTGTGGAATGGTGGAATGGTTTTGAGGACAATCGGAACTCCTATCCAAAATGTCTCAACACATATAGTAGTGCTGCTTGTAATGAGGCCATCCCTCGCCCCACCCACCTCACCTAACTTTAATTATTTCCCTTCTTTAACCCGATTTAGAATATTGCCCCCAATTCTTTTTATCCGCTTGTTTATACAAACAAACAAGCCAGCTGTAATTCTCAACTTTATTTTTGCCCACCGGACCACGGCCGGAACTTAACGGTGCCTACGTCCACTAAACTGATCCACACAATCGAAGGTTTTTGAAAATGAAAATCCCCGGTGTTTGTGTACGGTGAGTACGTCAACGTGCTTCCTTACCGATAGATAAGCGTGTAGCGACTTCGTCTATATTGACGGTGACCACTAGGGGGGGAGTAGTGCCGTTCAAGATAGGCTCCCCCCACGTGACATTTCCCACATTTGAGACAACCGCCTCATCTGCTAAAAATTCCAATCAAATCACAATGTCAACTATTATTAGACGTTTGCTGTTCATCAACAGTTGAGGGTGTCATTACCCTACCTGATTGAGAATGAGCCTCGGTACTTTTTCCGGTTTGGGGTGGAGACAGCCAAGCCCGATCCTGATTCGGCTACCTGATCCAGGAAAGAAGTCTTGGCCCTGCCCTGCCCTGCAGATGCCATATTGCACATGGAAAGTCGGAAGTTTAAATTACTTGCATCATCTGGTTTGAAGCATTCCTATCTGGTTTGAAGCATCCTGAGAATATAAATACCATTTGTCCCTGTAATACGGCAATCTATTCTTATCACACGGCTGTAAAATCTTAGACATATCGTAAAATTATATCATATTACAGCGGTTCCTGTCACTATTTTACCAACAATTCGGCTTATGCAGGGTCACCAAGCTTCGATTGTGTATCAATGTTTTGCAAAACAAAGGCCAAATAAAACAACGACAATTTAAAGAAATTGCATTTTTTAAATATTTTACAAATTTCAAGAATTTCTACAAATTGCAAACACTAAACCAAAAGTAAAAAGAATCCATTTTAGAATTTTGATCAATTTCTCCCTTAAATTCGTATTTACCTCTACATGGCTAAAACCCACTTAGCTTATTAAACTAAATATGGGCTATAAAGCAACATTAATCTCATTAAACTACGGGCTATAAAGCAACATTAATCCTCTGTATATTCTATTATTTACTAGCTAACTCTATTATAAATTATCATCAAAATTGAACTGATCGTTTAGGTTCAATTGTTGCTCAATCATCTCGGTCCAGGGCCCCACAAAGTCCAATCCCACGTTACGGTTATTCATAAACCAATCCATAACCTCATTGTCTCCCATCACTGGACTTCTCTGGTCCGATGGAGTTATGTTTTCACTGGCACTACTATCCTGTCTAGGATCCATAAATGGTACAGATTGTAAATTAGAAGCATAGACAGGTTCTCGACGAAGCGTCGAATTTTCGAATGGAGCAGGTTCTTGGACATCATCTGGAACATTAAGACCATAATTTTTACTTTTCGAATGTTCTTCTTCCTCTTCATCCTGAAAGTTCTTAGCTGTAGTCTTCATTTCTGAACAGAGAAACATCAACACATTGGAATATCGGGTACATAAATGTAATTCATCGGGAGAACAATCTCTTAGCGTGATAGCAGCTCTTTGGATACTTGAAATAATTTCATCAATAGTAATCAATGACAACGATAAGATGGTAGAATCAAAATCATCAATGGAACTATTTAAAACATTAGCAGTACTTTTGGATGATTTCTTATGAGCCGTAATAGTAAGATAACATTTGACGATAAATGCCACTGCTCTCACCATTCTAGTTAACCATCTTACTGGCATAAATCTCAAGAGTTTTAACCGATGAATTCTATGTGCAACCAGTAACATCTCATTGGCAGCAATAAATGCTTGCTCAATATATTTGGCAGACTTTGACATTTCATCAAGTTTCAAGGTAGTTTTGGCCTTTCTCTTGTTTTTCTTGTCACCCACAACCTTTGGAGTTGGACTTAAGGCTAAAGAATAAATGTATAACTTAACATAATTGAATTCAAACACAAATGACTCTTGTTCTATAACTTCTGCAACTTCTTTAGCAGTTTTAGAATTGGGTTGTAACCAGTAACTATTGGGGATGGTTCTTAATTTGTTGGTGTTTGAAGGCTTCAAAAAATGCCGATACTTCCTACCCCAATTATTAATTAATGGACTTATAATACTTAAAACTGAAAGGTTCTGCCTTTGGGTTAACCCACCCAATTGTGCCTTATATCCATATAATGATTCGTGACCTAAGGACATAATTTGAAGTAACTCAATCTGAGCTTTTTGTGATATTGTGAATTTTAATGTATGTTCACTGGAAATTCTTTTCAAATCTTCCTCTGTCATCTTCATAATACGATCATCAACATCCTCTCCATTTTCCATATCCTCTTCTGAAACTTCATCCTCGTCCAAATCCACTTCAGATAATGAATGAGCCAACATGGATCTTCTGCTAATATTAACCACCGAATTAATTTCAGCAATGTGACTAGCTAAAAATGTTTTAGCACTTATCTCCATAAAGCCCATGTCTTGTGCCAAACGTACAGCAGATCCAATTAACATCCAAGCCATTCTATAACTTCTCCTCATGGCACCAAGTCCGGCAAGATTGGGTTCACTATCTGAATCTTTGCCACCACCAAGTCCTGGAGCAATTCCTGCTCCAGCGTACATACCTTCATCATTAGCTTCTTCTGCTTTATTGGCATAATCACTCCATCTCCAATGAATGGCACGAGGATTCCACTCCGTAAATAAGAAAAATGCAAATACTGTACCAATGGATCTCGTACTTGCTTCTGCCCAAACAGTTTGTGAAATTAACCGTTGGACATATAACCAAAGGCGATCATGGACTTCGATATTACGGGGGACCCCTCCATTCATTCCCACATTGTTTTCAAAAGGATGATATCTGGAAGATATCGTCAATATAGTACATAATAATATAGGGTAACCTGAAAGAACGGTTGAGGAGTGTAAAAATTTGGGAATATGAGGGAAAAATGGATGCATGGTTGTGAAGAATAAATTGATCAAAGTTTCAGCTTCTTCTTCAGTGATAATCCCATTGGGTTCTCCTATGAAGTCAATATTAGATAATTTATTGGAAGCTTTGGGACGCACAGCAAACCCATTTTCTGCAGCCGGCATTGTTAATCTTTTACCTGGCTTATCTGGATTCATATAAGGAGGAATATGAGATGGTTTGAAAGTAGGTACGGAAGCTGGAGCCCCAGGAAAATTGGAATTATTTAAATGTGCTGTTTTCAAATTAGGTTTCTCTTGTGCCTCTAATTGAGCATGCTTCGCTCTGGCATCGATATTATCTCTTTCATCAGCTTTGGCTATAGTACCTGCAGCCTTGGCCAAAAATACTAATGCACCTTCCATAGTGGAGAAATGATTACTGGGAGGCTGCTTGGAATCGCTTGTATGGCTTCTTTCTAATTCTGATTGTTGTGCATGATTTAATATATTTGTTACTGAAGGAAGCCGCTGAACCGCAGGGTTTAAAGGGTTCAATATAGGTGCACCATCAACCAGTCCAACTCGAGCTGTATTATACAAAGCTTTTTTCTCTTCTGGCTCCGGACTTTGGGTGGGTTCTGGTGTAGAACTTATGGAACTGTGACCTTCACCTTCTTCTCCATACTTACGTTTTTGACGTCCGATATTGATGTTACTGACGCCTCCTCTCTTTGACTCCACAAAAACACAGTCTTTGCGTTCTCGTTGGCATCGGGCACACTTGCCTTGTCGAGGATTATCAACCGGGCCCAAATCACACTTGACTTTACGAACCCGACAGTTCAAGCATGCTCGGTAGTTTCTTCGGAACTGTTTACCTTGAGGAGGTGGCGACTTGGAGTCTGTATGCGTTGCCAGTTGCATTATGGAAGTGTTTGTGGAAGGGGCTGATGGGAAATGATCTTGAGATAACAGAGTCAATTTTGGTCAAAAATGTTGCAAATTTGGTCACCAGAATCGTCTCAATCACGAGAGTACAACCAGTCAAGCTTTCAATATATACTCCAATAAAGCGGGAGTTATAGGAAGTTGTAAGGATGGAGATCTGCGAGATGAAAATTTACCGTTCAGTTCCGCATTTAACCGCGTAGACCCTCAGATATATACGGCAAAACGGTTGAGGCATGTGGCTAAGCAGAAGAAGGGAAACTTGGACGTATACAAAAATTAGTACAGATGATACCCACACTTAGTAAGACCAGAAAATTTGTTCCGATCAGCTTGCTGAATTCTTTTTGGAGGGTATTATCCAAAAACAGTTTTTTAGACACTCTTCAAACCCTGACCAAAATTATTAATGAATAATTTATTAGACAACTTTTCGTATACTTCTCGGGTTATATGTGGAAGGATAATCAGAACGGTGAGAAGCCCGAGGCTCATCTTTAATAGAACTGAACAGGACCAAAGTTGAACTGGTATAATTACAAAAAAACTACCCCTGAATTGGCAAAAGACCGAGCACTGTTGAATCACCCTTGTCATATTACACGAGTTATGAACAAGTGAGTTATATACGAGTGAGTTATATACGAGTGAGTTATATACGAGTGAGTTGTGAACGAATGAGATAAATTCATACGATTTACCGTATTTAAATTTGTGTATACTTTCCGTAGGTTGTTGAACTGTTCGAGGATCAAATGAGAGCCATTTCTAATTTCTGATTATTTGACTGACAGTCTAAATACAATCTAAATCAAATATTCATATATTAATCGCAGACAGATCGAAACCCTTATGAATTTACTGAATCATTTGGGCCCCATCCTCCTTGAGCACTGAGCTCTGATTCTCCTTACGAAGATTAAGCTATATCACATCGCTCCTAGTAATTTCACTTCCTACACTTTGATACTGATAAACATTATGAACATGATACAAACCTGTTGACAGTCAACAGCCACAATAGACGAACTAAATAATTAAGCAACTAACGCTTTTGCAATTGCAACTTCTTCACTTGCTCTTCCAAAGTCTTCAATTTGGTTTGCATTTCTTCTAAATCTTGATTCAATCTGTTTCTTTCATTGACGATATTGGTTTCCCATTGTCTAAATCTTTGTTCTTCTGCCTTAACTTGTTCAGTAAAGAATTTCTTCAAAGCATCTTCTTCTTCCTTGAACTTAGGGTTATGTAATCTTCTGGGTTTTTTGGCAAATGATTTCTTGATTGGTTCTCCATTCTCATTAACGTCATCTTCCTTTTCTCCTCCTTCGTTAGCAGCATCATCATCAGAGCCTCCTAATTTGACGGATCTAAAGGTTTCAAAATGGAATTCATTGGTTGATAAAATTAAATCTAACATGTTAGTTCTCAATAACAAACTTCTCAATTTCTTAAAGTCACAATGTTGATCATTTTCAACTTCCACTAAACCCCAAGGGTATTTTCTACCTCTAACAAAGTTACCAGGAGCAACTTCATATTCTTCTTCCGAACCAATAATAGCAAATGGCATGGATTCAATTAATTGTTTAGAATGCTCAGCACTAGCAGGATCGTCTAATTCCAAAGGTGGGGTGTAGATGTTGATATCTTGGGCTTCAATCACATCTCTTATTCTCGACTTGAATGCTTCCAACTCAATTGGAGATAAAGTGTCGGCTTTGGCAATAATTGGAATCAAATTAACTCTGGTGGAAAGACGTTTCATGATTTCAATATCTAATGGTTTAAGAGAGTGACCAGTTGCACGAATAAAGTAAAGACATGCGTGGACTCTCAAATCTTTTTTATTCGATCTGGTTGGTTGTTGTTCTTGCTTCATGTAAGATTCATGTTGATCATCAATAAAATCAATGATAGGAGTCCAAGAGTCATGGTTGTTGACGTTGTTACCAAAACCTGGGGTATCAATGATGTTTAAACGTACTTTGAAGTTCTTTTCTTCTAAAATGGCACGAACAATATCGATTTCAACTGTTTGGTGAGCACTGGTGAACTTGTTGTGTCTTTCTGTAGGGTCTTGGTATGCTTTCAATGACGACTGGAAAAGAGTGTTGATGAAAGTGGTTTTACCCAAACCACTCTCTCCAGCAACCATTAAGGTGAAGGTGGCACCTTGTTTGGATACGATTTTGTACCTAATGTTAGTATATGAATATTAAAAATCGTGGAATGGCAGTAATCATCCATTCACATCATGAGTTCCGTATCATAATAGCCAGTGGTACTAGCAACATCTTTGATATTTTTCACCATCTATGTCATGATTCTCAAAGTTGTCCAATTCTCGTCGTAACTGGCTCAACTGTTGAGCGATTTGTTTGGTTGTTTCACAGCATAAATGGGAACATCCTCCTTTCACTCTACATACCTTTGATTTGGCAAGTTTGCAATTCCAACGGGTTCAGGCATCCTGATCTAATAAGTCAAACGTGTAGATTAGACTATAAGGCTCGTCATTTTTGTTTTTATTTGGGGGCGTGTGTGGCATGAAAAGTGTACGCGTATAGGGAGAGTATGTGTCTACAAATAAGCTACAACAATACCAAAATCCTCGTCTATACCAAGTCATCGTTATATTTGTAAGTATCAAGGATTTTCCAGTAGTTCTGTGGTCTTTTTTTAGGCTCTTTTGTAGATCTACTTAAAAATAGGTGATGCGACATCCATGTCGCGTAGCCAGTGACACGTTAGCCGGACAACGTCGTCGCTTCCCCAATAGAGTTCGATTCAGGCACATGCAAATTCGAATTCCTTCTTTGGATTGAACGATGAACAGCCTTCTAAAGGTATTTAGGCTGACTAATGCCAATTGGTTGAACCGTACTGGATAAATAGTCAGATATTGACAGTGAATTACGATTTTGTAATGATTGTCTATTATCATATCCCTCTCCAATCAGGTCCTGTTAATACAGGCCTAACCACCTCGTCATAACAATTTTTTTGCTATTATGGCGAATGAGGATATTGAACTACAAACCCCCAATTTTGGACCTTTTGACAGTTCAATGATTTTAAATTGTTTACATTGATTTATATCATATTTGTGTATTGTTTCATACGTATATCACCGTTGTTGGTACTTATATTCATATATCACAACCAATGCTAGATTGAATATTGATATAATAAATATTTATATATATGATATAATAATAACTGAAGATCAGGGGTTAATTCAAGAGGCGACTCTTCTCTTTATCAAGATGAAACAACGGTTCTAGAGTTGACATTGTCGAAGAATCACACACGAAATATACTAAACAATAGAACAAGCAAAGAAGAAAAACTGACAAAACAGGAGAATAGAATAACATGGACAGAGACATACAATAAAAGATATAGAGAAAAAAGTGGTCACATGTCTTCAAGAATTTATTCTGCTTCTGGTTTAGCGTCAGATGATGCTGTTGGTTGTTGTTGTTGTTCTTCAGTTGGAGCTGGAGCTTCAGATAAGTCAGTCCATAAGGTCAAGTTATCTCTCAATAATTGCATGATTAAAGTAGAATCCTTGTAAGAATCTTCAGATAAAGTTTCCAAATCAGCAACGGCATCATCAAAAGCTTGCTTAGCTAAGTGACAAGCTCTGTCTGGGGAGTTCAAAATTTCATAGTAGAACACGGAGAAATTTAAGGCTAAACCTAATCTGATTGGGTGGGTTGGTGGTAATTCAGTGACAGCAACATCAGAAGCAGATTTGTAAGCTTCCAAAGATAAATCAGCAGCTTCCTTACGCTTGTCAGCAGTGGCAAATTCAGCCAAATAACGGTGGTAGTCACCCTTCATTTTGTAGTAGAAAACCTTGGATTCACCAGTTTGAGCGGAAGAGATCAAATGATCGGTCAACACAGATAAGATATCTTCACAAATTTTTGATAATTCAGCTTCAACCTTTGCTCTGTATTCACGGATCAAGGAAACTTGAGTTTCATTACCTTTGGCATCTTCCTTTTGTTCGATAGAAGAAACAATTCTCCAAGAAGCACGTCTAGCACCAATGACATTCTTGTACGCCACGGATAACAAGTTACGTTCTTCAACGGATAATTCTTGACCGGAGGAAGCAACGGCCTTCATATTTTCAACCATTTCTTCATAACGTTCAGCTTGCTCAGCCAACTTGGCGAGGTAAACGGAATCTTCACGAGAGGCAGGCATTGTATGTGTGGTGGATGATTAAACTAAAAGAAGTTAGTATTTTGATTGCTAATTTCGTCAACTGAGACTACGTCGAAGTTAGATGCGACATCCTAGTAGCACTTAACAATTGCAAGTGGCGACATTTGCCACGACAAGTGCGAGAATTAAGTCATAACTCAGCCAACGCGTTGAACCGAGAACGGTTTGCCCGGATCAATGCGTTAACATTATGTCGTAATGCGTGCGACAGGAAGGGCTAGGAGTTAAGGGAGCCGCATTTGTGCGACATTTGGCAAATTTAACAAACATTGGACAAAGGAGGTTCACCTTGGCTTGATTTAAGATGATAATACCTTAACATAAACTTCAAAGTTATTAACATTAATAGCACTCGCAAATATCTTCAAACGATTCGAATTAAAATCACCCTTTATTATGGTGCGAATCAACTTGAATAAATGACGTAGCTGAAATGATTAATCTCTTTGGTTTATATTGGTATATCTTCATGATAATGGTCTAATGATGATCAACAGGTGTTAATGGAGGTCATACCTGACAATTAATTGATTGATTGATTAATATCACCAAATCATGGGTGCGTCCAACTTTGTTGTTTTGAATACTCTGGCTAGGCCAAGCAAGTAAACAAGCCATCAATTGATGTCCAGGAATCATTCCACAAGATCCCATATACTTTTAATATAATCTTGAAACAATATAATCAACATTATTAGCCGGTATCAATTGAAAGATGTTATGACCCCCACTATGACCATGATCTCGTTCCAGCCATTGAAATGTCGCCAAACCGGGTCCTAATCTCGCCTGAGGATGCTGGGAAGTGTCTAGATGATCGTAATCAAGAGTCCTTACTGTTTAGAAAACACACGTACGATTGATGATAGGATTGATTGGTATCCAATATAAAAGAGTGGAAAAGAAAAAGAAAGAAAAAAGTCCCGACGAACTGGCTGGTGAGCGAGCAAAGATTTTGATTTTTGGGTTTTTGCTCACGGGAAAAACACCACCGGGCGGGGCCTTGAGAGGGGAAATTACTGCCAATCGTGACGGAGGCGGTGGGAACCGATTATATTAGGGAGACTTACTTAGGGACACCGCAACCTGATACCTACCATCGTTTTTGTAAGCGTGACGTGGTCTAGATTATAAAACTATTAGCGCGGTAACCGAGGGATCAGCGGATATTTAATAACGCTGTTGTTTATGTGTAGACTAAAATGATAAGCATAGACAGGATGTGTCTAGATAGAATTGATCCTCATTAAAAATGTTCCTAAACAGTAATAGTCTTAGATAGAAATGGTCCCAGACAGAAATGGCCCTAGACAGTCTGATCAACCCAGTGAGCCATTCGTAGCTCCACCAGTCTGGTTAATCATCATCAAGCTTGATCATTTTCAATAATTATTCACTCAGTAGTTGAGAGAATTGAGATACGAATCGTATGATTATCGTCATACGATGTGCGAAAGGAGGTGCTATCAGATAGTTACTGTGACATAAACAACTCGATGAAGTAAGTTTCAATGGCCTTTGTTCTGTAAGAAAAATTAAAAAGTAAATGATTGGTCTCTAAAGTTTACACTTAATTTTTGCACTTAATTGTTTGCACTTAATTCTTTGCTTAATCTTTGCTTAACACTTTGCTTAATTCTTTGCACTTAATTCTTTGGTTAATCTTTGTTTAACACTTTGCTTAATTCTTTGCTTTCTTTGCTTTCTTCTCCACACGAGCTACATTGTTCCTTTCTAACATGCTATTAATATACACTAATCATCCAATTGCATAGAATCGGTACCGATTTGCAATTTGTAAGGAGCACATTCCTTGATTTTGATTCCGAATCTCTTATCCTTGCTCAATTCTACAATTTGGTTAATGCTTTCAACATATTCACCAGATAATTGATATTGAGAATGGACCCAACTTGGTTTACTAGTTTTTTCACCTCCAGTTAATCTAATCACTTCATTAGCATTAGAATTAATAATCACAGTAGTAGCTTCACGAACATTAGCAATGTTTTGACCATGTCTTAATAAACTCTTCAATAATAATGACGAAACTCCCAATTGTGGTAATGGCAATTCCATACCTGGTAAAACTGGTTTATCCATATCCATACCATGCTTACCAGTAGGATTAGCACTCAATAAAATTTTGTCAAGAGGTATAAATTTAGTAATTTGAATAGGTTTATTCTTTACTAAATGACGGTTGGACAATTCAGATAATCCCAATCTATTAGTTCTGATATCCTTTTTAATGAGTTCAAGTTGTTCTGGGATGTTTTCTTCTTCCTTAATTGGGAAACTCTTAGAAGTTAAAGACAATTTAAATGGATATACCGAGAATTTTTTGTCAACTTCACTTAATAATCTTCTCGAAGTTTTGAGTCTTAATTGATGAGTAATAGCAAAATCTCTGATATGTAAAGTACTCTTAGCATTAAAACCCTTTCTAAGTTTTTTACCAGTAAATTCATCGATTTCTTCAGTAGTAATTATACCAACACCTTCAACATCACTAAGAGAAGCCATTCTGATATCGATTTGATAAACTTCTCCTGGGGTGATGGTGAAATCATCAGTTGGAACAGCATTAGTACCATCAGAACTCTTTGCTGAAGTGACATTAGTAGCAAGAACTAATTCTTGACCAATACTTTTCTTTAATAATTTTTCTTCTTGATGAGATTCATCCCAAACAACACCCTTGAAATCTCTTTCGGCAACCACACCTTCAGCTTGACCAGCCAAAAATCTTCTAACTCTTCTAATTTTAGAACCAGGTAAAACCACACAATTATATGATTCAGCAATTGAATCAACAATAGATCTAATTTGAGAACCAGTAACACCTGAGCTTAATTGTGCAGGCAATTTTTCAGGAGAAAGAGTCATTCCTAACAATGCAACCATAGTTTCAGTAGCAATATGAGCTGCACAAATAGCATCAGCCTTAGAACCTAATAATGGACCAGTTGGCTTTTCTCCTCCTGGATATATGACAATAGTATGAGAAGCACTGGCAGTGTAACCATCGATTTGAATTCCTAAGGAAATAGTAACAACATCTCCTGCACTGAAAGTATATGGAGTTTCATCATCAAGTTCTGGTGCAAATCCTGAGCTTAATTCATTAACATCTATAGTAGTTGGTTGAGCAATTCCCTTCTCTCTGATAACAGTGTTGTAAGCTCTTCCCAATAATTTGGTTAAGTAGGAGTCTCCCAATAAACATAATTCTTGAACACTGGCTGGGGCAGTCTTTTGGTAATGGTAAGAATCATTAATCAAGTTGATGATATATTGAAGACCAGATTGGGCAATTTGTCCGGCAACTCTGTACTTATCAAGAACAGAATCGTCAAGGATATTCTTTTGCTTCAACAAGATATCAGCATCATCCTGGTGAACGGCGAGTTGCATGGTGGATAAGACTAGTAATGAGTATATAGAATTAATTTTTCATCTCATCGCGAAGAGCGAGCACCAAGATTAGATGAGAAAAGTATAGACAAAAGAGTAAAAGAGAGTATGAAAGGTAGCGAAAAATTAGTGAGCAATGGGTAGTGCTAGAGAATGGTACGGTTACAAGCTGGGCATATAGTTGCTTGTTTAAAATTTAGTATTTGTTAAAATTTTTAAAGTATACTCTACTAATGATCCGTGTTTAGGAGGAGAGATTTTGGTACGTCTCACATAGTCCCTAAGGGACAATACGAGGGTAGGCGTATACATCGCAGAGAACTAAAAATATAAGGGCTTTCCACCTAAAAATGTAAAGATATTAAAAAAAATATGACGACAACTGCAGGATTCGAACCTGCGCGGGCAAAGCCCAAAAGATTTCTAATCTTTCTCCTTAACCACTCGGACAAGTTGCCATTTTACACGAAAAATAAGCATGAGGAAATACATGTTGCCTTTTGAATACTGATTACGTAATCAAATCATTTAAAATGTGATATGCCACGCATCCTGGCAACCAAAGCTGGCAGAATTAGACAGGAGAACTCTCCAGCCAAAAAGCAAAAGAGAACTCTCGCGGTGATTTCGGCCAGTCCCTCTCCTACCGAACGCATCACCGTCCCATCAACCCCATTCAATCCCAACATCCTTACGAGGACCAACAACACTAAAAGAAGTGACAACAAGGAGATTGAATCCATCAAAACTGCCCCCACTGACACCATACTGCAATACTCTGGGCCTAAAGTAAGCATTATCGGAATAGGCTGTTGGTGCTTACCTTCCAAGTTTATTAAGATTTAAATGTCAATTATATTTGGCTAAATATTACAAGTGTCATTATTCATAAGAGCCTACTTCCTAAAGTACAGGTTGATAGGTTTCTGTTCGTTCAGCTTCTTACGTGAAGTATAGCGCAATTTTCTCTTCTGGGGACTCTCGGAGCTGCTTGTCTTGTCGGGATTCTCCAGCGAATTTTCTAGCTTCACATTGTCTGAACCTGTTGAGTTGTCATTGAGACTTTCTGCACTTTCATCAGACCCGTCAAAGTCTTCTTTCTTCACGTAATCTGCTTCTGGGGATTTTTTGTCACTTTCAAACTTATTTTTCTTGTTATCCAGCTGCTTTTGATCTTCAACTTTAAACACGTTGACAGGCTCTTTCTTCTGCCTCTTTGGGGATCTGTCATCAGTACTTGGTCGTTTAAAAAACAGGGTGATGGATTTCTGAGGTGACTTCTGTCTTTCCAAGATCTCAGGACCCTTGAAATTCGGACGACCAACGTTCTTGGTGACAGGGTATCCCTCTATACTCTCATAGGCATGGTTTGTGGTGGAATTCAAGCAAGTATCAAGTAATTTTTCCAGCCAGTCAATCTTGGGGTTTAGCCAATCATCCCATTCTTTCGTTCCAGGCAGTAAAAAAATCGGTTTACGACTATGGAGCCATGACAAATCACCAGTATCTGTCTTAAGAGCTGAGCCTGTGACTATGGTGAATGAAGATAAATATTCTCCGTTCACATTAAAGTTTTGATCGTAGTTATGGTTATGGGCATACAAACCTGCCAAATAAATAAGGGGGGTGGTTGTAGAATGAACAAAATGAGGTACCTTGTCCGAAGAAGATTTGAGCCACTCAAAGTAACCCAGAATAGGAACCACACACCGATGTTTTTTCCTGCTACTATTCCATACGGGCAGATTATCAGCTAATGATTCTTTACGACAATTAAAGTATCGTCCACAATACTTTCCCAACTCTTTAGTATACGGCTTAGCATCGGAATCGGGGCCACCAACAGCAGTTTTATCAGTTGGCTTGGCCCATACAGGTACCATTCCAAACTTCAGTGTTTCCATCACGTACCGCACATCTGCCCCATGATTATCCTCGTCCACATAAATAATCAATGACTGGTTAGTGGGAGCAACGTTGTAGGATTCATGATAGTTGGCGATATTACGAGTGTCAATCTGAACTCGAAGTTGACCTTCCAGGCCCTGGATGGTATCTTGATAGACTCCGTTTTCTAGAGCCTCTAGTTCGCCAGCGTCACCCCGGCCAACTAGTGCTGTTTGATGGAACTGACTTGGTAAGTCTGCAGCGTTCTGATGTTAGTGAAGATTCTAGAAGCCAGAAGCCTTCATACTGATCCAATGCCATTGGACCCATGCCATTAGACTTATTCCATACTCACCACTCCCAAAGCAAAGCGTCCACACATGTTTAAGCAATTGCTAGTGCGATTTATCTCGTTATCAGGAAATGAGGCAATCAGAAGAACCAGTACTAAAGTAAAGAGTTGGGAATTTTGTTAGATATTTTAGGGGTTATTCTAAAGAAATTCTTTTATTTGATTAGTCGCTAGATGTATTTTAGTAGATTAAAGGGTGGTTCATGATAACGTATTTTAATTGATTCGTTGTATAGTCCATGAAATAAAGATCATTGGTAGAAGTGAATGGAAGTGAATAAAAGGCAACAACAATTCTTACAATAACCTTGAATCAATCAAGAGTGGGTCATATATTATTTAGAAATTACTGAAAAATTCCATAAAGTTATTAAAATATACAAAAATATTGAAATCAGTATAAGACCCGAGGGCCAATCGTAATTGATCAACTTACTTTATTCAGTATTGATTGAGTGAAGATTGATAAATATTGTACTTGGTATTGATAGAGATATCTTGATATTACATCTGGAAGTTTTGTCCTTGTTCATTGGAGTCCTATTCTCAATCTTTTGGTGAATTATCATCTGACTATTTCTTGTGATAATACAGAATATCAATCTCAGATTCTACCATACCAGTCCTATTCGACTTGGGGGCTCAATGTGCTATACAAATCATAATACCCTCAGATTAGTCAAATCTTTCTTAGAAGAGAGAGACCAACCAATCTTGACCATCGGGGTGGATCAACAGTTTGTGACTATTGCTCAGTTTCATTCATTTTGGCCAGTTTTACTTCAAGGGTGTATTCCAGAAGTCACCTCGAACCACCTGCCATTGACAATTAGATCCAGTAGAGAAAACCCCTACTACAATACTCTTAGAACAGGCCGGAATAAATGGCTGCAAATTTTCAACAGTGAGCAGCTGAAAACTGTCATGAACGGAACCTGTCCGACTGAAAATTGTTTAGTACCAGTAGGAGTTACCAGTACCAGGTCTTTTACTCTGGAGGATCACCTAAAAGTTCATTTCTCAATTGAAACCCGCCCACCACTACTACTTCAATTCAATAGGTTCAAATTATTTATCTACATTCTTTGTCTCTATAATCGTTTGGTTGTCAAAGGGTCCAACCATATTTATTGTTCATAATTCATAACCTCATTCTTTAATCATATTGTACACTTTGTCAAGACTAGCTTAAATCGGGATCATAAATTTCCTCCTCTCCAAAATACTCAGGCTGGGATTCTCTATCCAAAAACTCGTCGTAGGGATGACTAAAATTATTGGTACAATCAGGATCATCGGAATATTCGTCATTTTCGTTACCATCAAAATACTCCGGCTGGGCCTCCTTGGGTAAGTTTTCATCATATGAATGCCGTATACTTTGCTCGTACTCCTTTTTCAACTGTTCCTTTTTTCTTCTCTTAAACTGCCGATATTCCTGATCTAGGGCTTCAGCTTTCTCATAATCAGATATTGGCACTTTATCGTCTATTTGAGTCCCAAGATGGGTCGATTCCACAAATTTTGTGCCTTCTAATTCCGGAGGAAAATAACTTTGGTGTACTTTTCCATGCTTAAAATTGGGATTATATCGGTACGAATCACCATATCCCAACTCTTTCATAAGCTTAGTGGGTGCATTACGCAAATGTAAGGGCACTGGAAGCTTGGTATATTCTGGATGCTCTTTTAATAATGCTTGAGCCGTTCTTAATGCTCTGTATGACTTAGTTGATTTCGGTGCCCTTGCCAATTTCACCGCACAATGGGCCAAAATTATCTCTCCTTCGGGCATACCCACGAAATCTACCGCTTCTTTAGCAGCCACCATAAAGGGCAAGCAAGAGCTGTCTCTTAGACCTATATCTTCACTGGCTATAACTATCATTCTTCTTAATATAAACATGGGATCTTCTCCTCCAGATAACATTTTAGTTAAGTAAAACATGGCTGCATCTGCATCCGATCCTCTGACTGATTTATGAAAGGCACTAATAATATCGTAATGTGACTCACCAACTCTGTCATACATCTGACGGAAATTTCTGGAACTCATCATTGGTTTTAACATTTGTGCAGTAACGTGGACCACTCCAACTCGTTCTGAGTTGGCAGTTGAAAATTCTTTAGTTGAAAAATATGCATTGACTGATTCCAATAAATTAAGAGCCACTCTCGAATCACCCATTGCCAATTCTGCTAGGTAAGTGACAGCATCTTTTTCTAAGGAAATATAGTGGAGCTTGTAGAGGCTCTTTCGGAGCTTATTCACCTGGTAAAGACCACGATTAATGACACGAGAAATTGCTTTTGTACTCAAAGGTTCCATTACAAAAGTATGCATTCTTGATAATAATGCATTGTTAAGAGTGAAGGATGGGTTCTCAGTAGTTGCCCCTATGACGGTTAACACTCCCTTTTCAATCACAGGAAGCAACAAGTCTTGTACTCCCTTATTAAACCGATGAATTTCATCTAGGAACAATATAGTGTTTCTTCCTGTTAATGACTTTTCGTTTTCTGCTTGTGCAAACACTTCTCTTAAATCCTTGGAATTACTTTGAGCTCCTGATAATTCCACGAATTTACATGAGGAGTTGTTGGCGATAATTCTTGCCAAAGTGGTTTTGCCTACCCCTGGAACTCCCCAAAGAATAAATGATGGAATACGATCAGCCTCAATAATATTTCTAAGCAATCCGTTCTTGCCTAATAATTTCTCTTGTCCAAAGTAGTCATCCAAAGATTTAGGGCGTAGTCTTTGAGCTAATGGAATGCTTGCTTCACGACGAAGTTTTGCCAATTCTTGGCTTTTCTGGAGTATTAAAGATTGTTTGGGAGATTTGTGCTCCGTGTCTTCAGATTTTATTACTGTCTGGGATATGTCAATTTGAGAATTATTGGGGCTTCCTTGACTTGTTTCGTCAATAGAATTATTCATGGTAACTTTTGAATCGTTCAATACTTCCTCCTTTCTGGCTTTTTCTCGCTTGAGTCTGGACTCTTCAATCAACAATTTAGTTAACGAAGGCCGATTTTTGGTGCTCTTATCCTTTGGCTTCTGAGAGTCCATCTTCAATCCCAAGCTCAAAAGAGCATTCCCACGCCGTTTCTTGACCTCTTCCACCACCATCACCTCGTCCACTTCTTCGGGTGTGGACCTTCTTGCTTCTTGTGTGTCAAGACAGCTGTTGACATGGCGTTCTAAGAGGGCCTTGCTAAAGGTTTTGGAACAAATAGGGCAGGTCGTATCCATATGAGTGATGACTAATTGATCGTTCAGTATTTGAATTGATAGGCTTGTACTTTTGACTTGTTGTTTCTTCTTCTTTTCCTTATTCTTCTCTTTTTTAACTTCTTCTTCTTTTTCTTCTTTTCTTCTTTTTCACTTCTTCACCACTCACTTCCTTCTGTCTAATCAAGTTGATATAACGCGATACGCGACTCTCTACAACTACTTTAATCACCACTACACTGACCTACCCCCTTCTGTATCACTACATTTGACCAGCACAGCTTCACCATGTCCACTGTCGTCGTCAAACATCCCGAAGACGAACTTAAACGAAGAAAATCGCCCAAGTATCACCCTCATAAACGGTCCAAAACATCCCATCCTCATCAGCTCGAAGACAAGGTGGAAGGTTCAGAAGAGTTGGCAAAACAGTACAAGAAGTACCAAAGTGCTGCCAAATTTGACTACAACAGTGAAGAAGTGTTTTGTATTTGTCGTAAGCCAGATCATGGTGAGCTTATGATAGCCTGTGATGGATGCGAAGATTGGTTCCACTTCAAGTGTATGAACTTGAATGACGATTACTCAAGATTGGTAGCCAAGTTCTTCTGTAAGTTTTGTCAGTGGAAAGGTAAGGGCCTTACTAAATGGAAGAGAAAGTGTCGGGTGGATTGGTGTTATCAGCCTATACGAACCAATTCCAAGTATTGCAGCGATGAGCACGGGTTGGAGTTTATGAGGGCTTACTTGGTGGACAGAGATACTTCCCTTAATGATCTTAGTGCTCCTATCATCAAAGAGATTCTTCAAAAGACCGAAACTCCCGAGAAGTTATCTCAACTAGGTGAAAAATTCCCCGAATTGGACGAAGTGGTGCTCTTCAAACAGTCAAACGATTTGTCAAGATTCCCTGAGTCATTAAAGAACGACTTACAAATTGTAAACTCCAAATTAATCACGCTTCAAAACTCAATAAAATCGTATACTCAGAAAACTGATTATTTGGTACTTTTGAAAGAAATTATCAAGGGACTCAATGATAAATTAGCTGATAACAAAGAGGAAAAGACCACCTCCAAGAAAAAGGCTCGCTCCAAGAAGGTAGATATTTGTTACTATGATAAATTATTAAACAAACCTGAATTGAACACTCTGGACTATGGCTCAGTCTTAGAGGAAATCACCAAAGTGCCCGAAACTGAAGCCCAGTTTACTGAAACCATCAAAAGGAAGATTTCAGATGAAGCAGACCTGGACTGGTTCAAAGATACTTTGTGTATACAAGATAAGAGAAAGTGTATACGTCACAATGGGTGGTGGAATCTCGTGTATGATGAATATGGAAAGAAATTAAGCGAGTTGAATCTCAAGATAGAGAAGGTGGAAAGTGAGAGAGACGAAATTTTGAGAAGATATAGCATTGGGATTTATGAATCAGAACACAATACAGATAAAAAGGAAAAACTCGAATCTACAGAAGAAACCACGGTCAAGGCTGAACTGCCAATCAAAACCGAGACTTTAGTTAAGACGGAAGATGTCACTGAAGGCAAACCGACCAATACGGAAATCGATACGAATGAAGTCAAATCGGAAGAGGTGTAATCATTTTTACTATTCATTATTATTTAATCCTTGGATCCATTGATAGTGGCAACAATCTTTCTGGCATGTCTATAGGTTCTGAACTCACACAAGTAGATACCTTGCCAGGTACCCACAGCCAATCTACCGTTGGTGATGGGGATACTCAAACTTACACCAATGGTGGAACTTTTCACATGTCCAGGCATGTCATCGGGGCCCTCATCAGCGTGGATATAGAAATCACCTTCAGGAACAATTCTGTCCAAGGAATTGGTGAAGTCTTCCCTCACGTCAGGATCACAGTTTTCATTCAATGTCAATCCAGCACTGGTGTGTTGTAAGAATAAGTGCAAGATTCCGACCTTATAGTTTTTGATTTGGGGGATATTGGCAAGCACTTCGTCAGTGATAAGGTAGGTACCTTTGGATCTGGCACCCAAGGTGAATTTGGTCTGTTCCCAGCTCATGATTATTTTGAATGGGATTCGATTGGAGCAACCTTCAGGTTATGTGATGGATGACGGTCACGTGAGTTTCTATAACGGGTGTAGAACATACTAAGACAAGGGTTGATAGCAAAAAGGAACCATTGGTTGGTGAGTTGTTACAGGTGATCGATGAAGCTGATAAAATTGTCCACAATGCATGAAAGGCTGAATGCGAGTTGAGCGTGAGTTGATTGCCTTCAATTGTGAAGAATTGCTGATTATTTCAACCCTATGAGCGTTCAGGCTCCCAGAGAGGCTTCCAGAGTATGACACTATGGGTTTATGTCACATTCGATTGTGGATGATGAGATCTTTAGTCACAGTTGCTGAACGCACCGGTCCAGGGTGCTTTGGGTATGAAATAACTATTTCAAAGGGTCAGATATAGCCCTGGTCCAATGGACGACGTTTGAAAAAGCCCATTGCAGACACGATGTAACGGGGGAAGCACTCCACATGGAAACAATAAACGACACCAGCCCCCAATCAAGGATCGAATATCAAAAAACGCACCAAGCTTTCAGTTTCGGAAAGTATGGGCGAAAAGGGAAGGTCAATGGTGACGACTTTCAAACTGGAGTGTCTAACGAGCTCGACCAAATTAATTAAAATCCAGGGACTTATTAGAACCCATGGTCCATGGACAGGCTAGAACTAAAGACGGTTCCACCCAGTGATTCATGGAAGTAAATAGAGTTCCACTCATTGATGTATATGATCGAATCTAATACAGTTCTACTCGTTGATTGGTGTGATTGAGTCATCAGTTCTTCTCGTTCACGTCTCAATCGTATGGTATTTATAGAGATATTGCAGCTGAAGATAAATACAAGCAAAAGTCGTGAAACTCACAAATTACACCAGAGGAGACATTAAGGTACAAACCATGTAGCAGAGATACAATTCCGAGATAAAATGATAAAGATGGAAATGTCGAATCAATACCAAAAATCAATAGTTTTGGGCTGCGAATTCTTCGTATGGAGCAGCACTGTGTTGGACTGTTAACCACGGCGAAAAGGAAGGAACCCCCAAAAAATAACGTAGAGTAATCGACTGGATCTTGTACGGAACGATTGCCAACCACTTTTGTAGTATTTCAGTCCAAAAGCTGAACTTTTGGGCCTAAAAGGTCAAAAAATAGGCCAAAAAAAGGTTAAGAAATGGGCCAAAAAAAGCTGAAAAAATTGGAGCCAAAAACCACGAAGTTGAAAATTTCCAACTGGATGCAAAAATCCGGAAACTCATTGCTCCAACGGGCTTTTCTACCCAGAATTGAGTTAAATAGAGTCTTCTAGAAGCTCCCATCGTATTTCATCAAAACCCCCAGTTCTTGATCTTTCAACCATGAGTCCACGTGACGGCCCTCAATTTTTCAAAAAATTTCACCAGTTTTACACCAACCATGAAGTCCATAAGAGCTGTAAGAGCCTTGAGGGCCTACTCCAAGGCGGCCGACAACCTCTACCTCAACCCCCACCAGTGGAAGGGCCTTCCAGCCGATCAAATTTTCGAGTTGCACAACCTCAGAAAGGCCAAGTTGGGCGAGCACTACAACCCCAACGATGAAGAAAGAATGGCGATTTTATCCACAGTTCAAGACTTGGCCCGTGCTCCTGCCCCAGCGTTAGAGTACGTGTACGAAATCGACAACTTCAAAGAGCGTTTTTTGACTGAAAAGCAGAACGAAACAAAGGGCCAACCAGCCAAGAAGAGTAATGTTTTGGTGGCCAACAAGGGTCAAACCCCTCACGAAAAGCGTCGTATTGAAAACCTCACCCGTGTTTCTGCATACGAGATGCCATTGCTTGCCAAGTTCCGTCAGCCATACGTGCCCAGATCCAATACTCCTCTCAAGATCACCTATAATACTGATTTCTCCGATGAAACCACCAACGATATCAACCGGAAGGTGAGTCTCCATGTACAGATCGAAGAGCTTGGGTTGAATGACAAACAACTTCACAAATTCAAGGTGTTGGCTGGAAACAAGTTAAATCTTACTACCAATGTGTTCAGACTCAAGAGCTCTCAATTCCCCGAAGCTTCGCAAAACGTCCGTTTCTTGGTGGAGACCTTCAACAAGCTCTTGGCCGAGGCTAAGGACCTTACCAACGACTTTGCAGATATTCCTGTTGATTCTCGTCACATGAGAAACCATACCAAGAGTGCCAAGCCTGTGTTTCCAGAAGCATGGAAGAGACCTCAAGATGCTCCAGTACAGAGACACGAAGTGGTAAATAGATTGGTGGAGAGCGTGAAGAAGCACAAGGATTTAGAGTACGTGAAGAAGTACTCTCCTTAGAGTAGGAGTATGATGCATAGAAGATGCAAATCTTTGTATATAGACCCATAATAAAACAAATGCTATCAATAAAACCAACACTAGAGTATTGTATTGGAGAGTTTAGAAGGATACCTGATAGAATTTATTAGATCATTTGACTAAACTATTAATTATTAGAATAACGAGAGAGAATGACGAGCTGCGATACTCCTAATGCCAATACTGCAATATTCTGAGTCAACTTGGGATATTAAAACCAATACTGCATTACACTGAAACATTTCATTATAAGTTGTTCAAAAAAGTGCAATGATACCGAATACGAAATATTGAGATCCATACTACAATACAATATTCCTGAATCATTTGAAATATAGATATACATCTAAAAAAAGTAACCAAATAATTAAAGAATTATTGACAACCGAATCTAATGAATGGGTTATAGACCTCATTGAATACTTATGTTATTAAAACCACATTTGACACTCTCTTATTTATTAAATCAACATACCAAGCATCAATACTTAAATATAAAGTCCAATCTCTTGTTACCCTCATGTTTTGGATCATTGATATATTCTTCTTTCTCCTGCTCAGTAAATTTCTCCCACTTTGACTTCTTGTACTTATTTCTGGCAATATAATAAAACCCAGAAATAATCGAAACCGCAAAGGTTGCAAAATTAATTCCAATCAAAGCATTATTTCCTCTATGATATAACGGAGCATCATCTTTACGATAAATATTGGCAGCAGCAAGACCTCCTGCTTGAGAAAACATATTAACCACAGCAGCAGATACTGCTCTACTTCTGACCGAATTGGAGTTTTCAGCAGCCCAACTAATTGATAATGGTGCATCTATAGGGTGACCAAGTAATACCACCAATAAGCCATAAGTTCCCCATTTATCCTTTTGAGCACCATGCCAAAATCTTAAGGGGATAAGACATGCCAATACCCAAACTGGAATCGAGGCAATCACGAAAGCCCGATTTTTAATCAATTTAGCAGCATAACTTATAAGTACAACATTAGTGAGACTTAATACACTAACCGGAATAGTTAAAGCATTAGTTTGTAAAGTAGAGAATCCCATTTTTCTAAGCACAATTTGAAGATAGGCAGTCACTGGAGCTGTGACCATATCACATAAGAATCGTACGATATAAATGGGGATCATATCGTAATCAATTAGGGCTTTACCCAATTCTTTAAGTGTCACAGGTTGTCTATTGTTCATATCACCCTTTGAAGGGTCATCTCTTAAAACCCGATTGACAACGATTTTCTCTTCTCTATCCGTAAACCACCCTTTAGGTCTGTACCAAGCTTTAGTTTGTACAGCAGAAGCTGGCATATTGAAATAAGATGCTAACCCTAAAACCAAAGTGAATGCACCTTCAATAATGAAAAGCCATCTCCAACCCTCTTTAATGGAACCAGTCCTAATTTTCAAAAGAGCAAACGCAAGTAAACTTGAAGCAATTGATGTCAGGTATAAGGAAATATAAAAAAATGCCAACCGAACAGGAAACTCGGTATTAGTATAAAAATAACTAATCCAAAGGCCCACCTCACAAATAAACCCACCTTGAAGAATTCCAAGTAATGCTCTTGTAGCATAAAACCCTTTGGGACCAACAATTGCAGCTTGAGTCATAGCTACCACACTCCATAATACCATTTGAGTAGGAATCCAAACATCAGCTCCAAGTTTTTTAGAGATTAATTGGGAGGGTAATTCCGAAGCTAAAAAGCATACAAAAAAAATCGTATTTCCAATATTATACTGATTAGTATTCATATCAACATCCTTAATAAAATTACCGGCAATGGCTTGTCCAAGATTCAGTCTGTCAAAATTTAAACATGTAAACATAACAAATGCCCATAAGGTTACTCTCCATTCACATTTCCAAACCACTCTTTTCTCCTCTTCTTTTGTCCAAGTAAATTCAGGATCAAACCATTCTCGACATTCGTAGCCGGATTTTTCGTATATTCCTCTATAGTACTCTGCGGTAACAGGATCCTTGAAAATATGCCAAGAGTCCTGCTCAATGGTATTGACGTCAGAAACGTCAGAAACGTCAGAGACATCGGAGACGTTGATATTTCCAAGCTTAGTTTTTTCAGTCATATTCCTATAAAGTTGATTTTATTCATGGCAATTAATTTGCTTTATATGGTATAGATTGGAAATTTGCAGCCACCATGGAACATCGGACCGACTCCCAATTTCTCCTTAAATTGGGCGAGTTAAAATTGGGGGCTTTGTCAAAATGTGGCTATATTGCGTGCCAAAACTATCAGTAAATTCTGTAGATAAGATCTTGTTAGATACGGTTAGTGGTAAATGTATAACGAGTCAATAGCCGTATTACTTATAACAGTTATTATTGCCAAATCTGATTATCGTCACATCCTGTCAGATCGTGCCAAGATTGTTCCTGGCCCTCGGAAAAAGCGACCCCAAATTTAATCAAGAACTTCACCAATCATAATTGAGATGAGGTAATCTGAGATCGAATGTGACAATGGATATTCGTCACCGAGCCACAATCAACCCTGATAGGGATTGATAGAAATCGGCTAGTAGAACGATAACCGTTTCACCAGGTTTGCGACCACCAGAACAATTTTAGTTTAACAGAAACAAACATGAGAAGCAATTTTGTGTAGATCATAAGTTGTTGGATTAATTTTGGATTTTATTCTATGTAGATTCAGTAAACGGACAAGTCACCAAATTTGAGGCTAGGAGTGACGATGTTATTGCTGCAGAAAATGCCATATCTTCATGCCTCCCACGATATGAAACCCACAATTCTGGGGAAGTCCGGGGAACTATCACAAGGGTAGCCACAAAAGGAATTGACGCGGATTAGATCAACCGGTTATATGTCTATATACGGGTGATTGCGAAATGGGAGTGAAGAGCACGACATTGGTAATTAGTAATGAGTACACATTACAGGAACCTTTCGGTTTAGACAATAGGAGACCCCTTTCAATGGATTTAATTAGATAAGTAAGATCTGTTCCATAGGTATAATTAAATAGAGCATATAGTTAGATTGAAGTAATTTCAATAGATTGAATTAAATTAGACTCTTTCAATAGATATATTTATATATGGACAATAGCATATTGAGACTGTACGAACATTCACCAACTATATAATTGCGTATTCCTGGTGTATCCAGCAACAACCATATAAAATATTATTATTTAGGCAAGTCAGTATTATTATAGTCGAGGATTAATATTATGGCGACTACTTACTGAGCCAACAACATTCAGATTTGCGGATTGAACTCTTTGTCATCTCGGTCAAAAAGGATTACCAACGGGTTAAACTACGTAGCCTGAACAAAAAACCAGCTAAGCCAAATCATTTCACAATTAAGAGGATCATTTCACAATTGTGAGAAATCAATTCACAATTAAGAGAATCATTTCACAATTAAGAGAAATTAATTCACAATTAAAAGAGTGTATTGGTTAGATGGATTGTGCCATTAGCACGAGAAAAGTTTGATATAAAATTGTCAGCACAATTAAGGACCCTTGAAACAGTTCCTTCACGTTGTACAGTTTCACAACTCTAGCTGTAAATTATTTGAGCACATTAAAAGTCTCACTGAAGTTGTCTAGAAGTTTTGTAATGTTTTTGCAATCGTCCGCATATACACTGAAATGTATCAGGAATGAATAATCCTCAACAACAAGTAGCTACTCTATCCATCTTGTAAACGACAACGTATAGACCGTATATCTTACCGGAGTATTTTTCTCAAAGCTCATCAAAAGGGAAAATGGGACTCACAAACACCATAGCACCAGTTGAAAAGAATAATTCAGTGAAGAAGAATTATATGAACAATTATATGAACAATCATATGAACAATTATATGAAGAACAATTTGATAAAGAACAAGGTATATAAACACCTTAAAAAATTGCTAAGAAAACAGTCATAAAGTCATAAAGCCATAAAGTAATAAAGTCATAGTGATAGTCAAAGTCATAGTGATAGTCATAGTGATAGTCATAGCCGTTTCTTTCCAAAATTCGCAGTGCGACCAGACCTATTCACATCATAAATATGCCACTAGTGATTGTCTAACTGTGAGTGCTTCAATGAAACAACTTTCAACTGTCCAACCTGACCAACATTGGTAAGTACTAAATGACCTCTCAGTTGTTACTGACCACTATTCGATTGAACTGGCAATTGCCCATGAAGTTGTACGAACGACTCAAATCAGGGACGTCGTGACTTGGGTGGAATAAAATGACACGAACACCACAACGGCCAGCGTGTATCATCACACCGATCGTTTTCGTCAGTGAATTTGCTTTTGATTATCTTCACACTTGGTTGCAATTGTTGAGCTCGATCAGAGGGCTCACGTGAGGTTGTTCGCGATAGTAAGACATCAACAACCTTTTCTCCACCAATCATCAATACATCGAAACCACGACGTTTCACCCGGTTTCATCTGTACCATCATCATATTCGGGCCCATATCACCCCCCTTCAACCTAAAACCCCGTTGAAATCGGCTTTTTATCGCTTATATTGGCCGATTTAGCTTGTTCAAAGTCTGGTACTAATTCTGGAGATATCTTCCATATACACAAATTGGGCTTATCATGACGAATGAATCCAATTCTGCTTCCACCACCCTCGAGAATATCATCAACGAACTCAAACTCACCTATGATGTATCCGTGGGGTTGCTTGATGGTGACTCCATCAGAGACATTCCTAATTTAAATACCCTTTCGAACCTCAATAAGTTGTTGAAAAATCTAAGTCGAGAATTGCACGAAGTACAACATGTTGATGAGGTTGTGCTTGGAAAAATAGATAAGGTGTTGAAAGGTGAAGATCCTGATACAGTGACCTTGGAATCGCAATTAAATGTCGAGTCTGATCATGAAGAAAAAGACGACGATTTTAAACGTGGTGCCAGTGACTTGGATGATGACCATCCTTCTATTTTCACCAAAAGAAGAAAATTAGGACCCTCTCGTAATGGTGATCATCAAACAGACAATAAAGATATAGAACCTAAACAGGAAACTGATGAGAAAATCAATTCCAAGGATGATCCGGTCCCTCCTGTTCAATTGGGATCATACACGCAAAATAATGATACTAGACTCAAAAATCCCAAGTCCGAGTTTGTTACTTCTCAAACATTATCTTCAAAAACCATCGAACAATTGGGGTTATATTCTGAAGATAATAATGGATTAGAAACTCACGGAAAGGAATATTTAAAGAAAAAGTATGCAGTTTCCTCCTATCCTGAAAACGACCTTCAATCATTGTTACCTGGTCAAATACCTAATATCGATTTCTCCAAAAACAAACCTCCTTCAAATCAAGTTCAATTCACTACTTTCCAAACTTATGTTGAATCATATTTTAGAGCATTCGCCAATGATGATTTGGATTTCTTAAATGAAGATGATGTGCTACCTCCAGGATTCGAAAAATCCGATTATGATCCAAATATCTCACCATTCATAATACCGAAGTTAGGCCCACTTTATTCTGAAGTATGGATAGATGAAGATTCTACATTAGGTACAAAGTTAAATTCTCCTGCTTACCAACCTTTATTATCCGATTCATATAAACCTAAAGGTTCTATTGATCAATTAAACGACGATACTCTTTATACGGAAGAAATTTCATGTGGTCCATTATCATCAAGATTGATCTCGGCAATTTTAAGCAATAATGAAGCCAACATTGATTTTGATGAAGATATGGAGAAAACTTCGGACAATGAAGTGGAAAAGTCTTTGGAAAATGTTAATGAAGAAGACGTAGCTACAAAACTTGATAGTGGGGAGGACTATAAATTAAATACTGAAGTAAATGATTTTTATTCAGTTGAAGAAAGATTAAAGAGAGAATTGAAATATATTGGTATATTTATGAATTTACCCAGTACTGAAGAAGAAGCAAAGATGAAATTAAAGCTGGGATCACTGTCAAGTCTCTCCGGAAAAGGAGCATCAATTATTGATGACGATGATTGGATAAGAAATAAGGAAGATGATGAAGTATGTGCCGAAATCAGGGCATTACAAAAGCAGCTCAGAGAAAGTTCGAGTAGAAACAAATTAAACAAAAAGAAGCTAATTCCTATAGTGGAAGAACAAATAGCGTATCAAGAATATTGTACTATATTGGAAGACTTGGATAAACAAGTCGATCAAGCATATATTAAAAGACTTAAGGGAAAGAACAAGAAAAAGAAGCAACCTGGTGCTACACCTACACCTCAACAACATGCGGTCAACAGTGGTTTGAGAGGATTATTGGAGAAGAGAAGAAGATGGATCGACAATATTGGTAAATTGTTCCCTCAACCCGAAATCATGAAGAGAGTTCCTAGTGAACTGAGATTAATAAAAGAGGGAGAAGTGCTTGAGGAAGTGGTGGAAGAGGATAATGGAGAAACTGAAGATTTGATAACCCAAAAATAATCATGTCACATTTCTTATTCACCTCTCATACCTTTCATCCAACTCACAACTACTCTGGTAAGGTAATTATAGTAATATGTACATGTATATAAAGGATCTATAACGGTCTAAATAACATTCCCTGAACATTATAATCATTGGATTGAAAAGGTTACAATGACATTCCCTTTTGTATTTCACTATGCGATGGTAAAGTCTTCACATTACCAAGAGCAGAGATGGCAATGGGTTTATCCTTAAGCCTGTAATTGGCCCAATCAACAACATCTTTCTTGGTTATAGCTTCTACTCTTTTGAATACATCTTCGGGATCCAATCTATAGCCGGTATTGACCAATTGTCTTCCGATATCTTCAGCAATGGCTGTGGAATCATCGAGAGCTAACACCAATGAAGCTTTTAATTGAGCCTTAGATCTTTCCACTTCTTCATCGGTGATATCACCTGATTTCAATCTCCCCCATTCTTTCAATACAGCATCGACAAACAACTTTAAGTTTGCATCTTTTTCAGCAGTAAAGTAAATTCCCATCAACCCTGTGTCGGCGTATGAGGTGGTATATGCCATGTACGAGTTTGCAATAGGACTGTATCCGGGACCTCCCGTAGCAGCAGTTACCGCCAAAGGAGATGGAGAATTGGAACCTATTCCGATAGATCTATCCCAGGTTCCTACAATTCCATTAGCCACCGAAGCTGTGAAAAAGTCGGGTGCTGACCATGATACTCCCTCTACTGCCAAAGCAACATGGGTGGATGGTAACGAGTTATCCTGGATTCTAATCTCGTCACCGTAAAATACTGGTAAATCATTTCCGCCTTGAGAGAATGGTTCATCACTCTTTTTAATATTGGCAAAATACTTCTTGGCGTTGTTGACTAGCTGTTGGTGGTCCACGTCACCAACTCCAATAAGGGCCATTCTGTCACCTTTGTAATTTGTGGTGATATAATCAACCAAATCCTGTCTATTGATGGTCTTGATCAACTCACGAGGTCCCAAGATGGTCCTACCCAAGTCCTGGTTCTTGTAGGTGACGGCATGTAAATGGTCAAACACCACTTCATCATACATCTTATCGACTTCATCAGATTCTTGCAAAATGACATGACGTTCGTTTTCAATAGCCTTTTCCTCCAAACGGGACTTGGTCAACAAATCACTCAAGATGTCCACATGCTGGTCAAGATCCTTAGAAAGACATTTGGTGTAGTAAACGGTATTTTCACGAGAGGTATAAGCATTGATGTGCAGCCCGATGTTTTCGACCTCGAGCTCGAGATTAAGCTGGGAACGCTTGACAGTCCCCTTGAAAGCCAAGTGTTCCAAGAAGTGGGCGGTACCAGAGCTCTTGGGGTTGTCAGCACGAGACCCGGCATTGATCCACACACCAACGGTGGCGGTTCTGGTTCCAGGCATGGATTCACTGGCTACCGTCATTCCATTTTCAAGAACGGTGGTTTTGTAGGTGGGCAGGGCGGTGGCCAAACGACGGACCAGAGCGAGGTTTCTGGGGTTGAGTTTAAGACGTCTGATCATCATTAACGTGAGGCTTGAAAGGTGGAGATTAGGTGCTTTTATAGAAGTTCAGTCTAGATGCGACTGGTTCTGGCCATTATTAATCAGGAATAAGAACAGTTATGAATACAAAGAGGATTAAATAAAATTGCTGGAAAGAGTGTACGTTACAAGGAGAGGACGGATCGATAGAGGGACGGGTTGGAAGTTCTACTTGGCCAACAACGCTGGTGGTACTGGTTGTGTGAGTGTAGTACTGGAGAGTTAACTGAGATAATTTGACGATTAAAAAAGGTTGAAATTTGAGAGTGGTGGATTTGACTTTTAAATTTTTATTGGATGTTTTAAACAAATTTTGGTTGTTTTTTCTGTTTACGTTTTGTATTTAATTTCCACCTTTGTATTGGCTTTATTGACCAGTGGTGGAGGGTTCTTAACAGTGCACAGGCCACTGGAAATGAAATGTAGTTACGCACTTTTTTCTAGCCACCAACACACAGTACCTCTCAAAACAACGAAAATATTCAAACACCCATAGACTCTAACCATGTTTTCCTCCCCAGCAGTTGTAATAGATAACGGGTCATACACCACTAAGGCAGGTTTTGCGCTGGAAGACTTGCCCTCGCTTGTTTTCTCGTCAAACTACCAAAAACACAATGACTCCGTCCTTATTGGTGATGATTTAAGGCCCGACCTCGAGGTAATGACATTATTGGACAACGGTTTGATTTACGACTTCGATAACATCGTCCACAACTGGGAACACGTCTACAAGAACATCGACAACCTGAGTCCTATCGATCCCAAAGAATTTCCCTTGGTATTGACCGAACAATCATGGAATACGTCAAAGAACAAGTTGGCCACTGCTCAATTGGTGTTTGAAACACTTGAAGTGCCTATTTTTTCGTTGGTGAAAAACCCATTGGCCCAATTGTATCGGGTTGGTAAACTGACAGGGTTGGTGATTGATATTGGTTCATCCAATGCCAGTGTAACTCCTATTTTGGATGGGATTATTCAAGCGAAAAGTTCGTTCCACCTGAAGTATGCCGGAGATTTCTTGAACCTCCATGTGTTAAACTACGTCCAATCGAAAACCAGTCTTGATTCGTTATTGCCTGCACAATTCCAGAGCGCTACCGACTCGTTTAAACATTACTACACCAGTCATCATTTCTTACAAGAATATAAAAACTTGACATTAAATTTCCAATTGTCGGATTACCAACTTTCCAATCATCAACATATCTCTCTTGCTGATCAACCCAGTTACCTTGAAAACTTGTTTCAACCAAACTTAAATAAATTGCCCAATATATCCATTCCCGAACCAGTGGTTGATAAGCCCCATACTCATGGATTGACCAACTTGATTTTCTTATGTCTCAAGAGCTTGGAAGCTACCTTGTTACCCAATGATGGTACTGCTGGTAGTGGAAACCACAACAAATTTGCTAGATTCAATGAAATCTTCAAAGGATTGTTATCAAATGTCTTGATCACGGGTGGAACCTCTTTGGCCAATGGGTTGATCGATCAAGTTTTGAATGACTTGAGAATCTTGACTCCCAAGTATTTCCCCAACTACAACTATAGTCCTTATTCCATCACTCAAATATCTAACTTGAGTCCTGCTGGAGATATCAATGAAGTCTGGGATAAACTGTTTAGTGCATGGTTGGGTGCTTGTAACTTGGCCAGTATGTTGAACGATGGAAACCCTGACTCCATGAACATCGCTTTGGATAACTGGTTTGTGACCAAAAGTGATTATGAAGAATTAGGAGAAGACTTGATTTTAGAAAAGTTCAAGTGATGTAAAGTAGCTCTTATAATGTATAATTAGTAACAATAAATAATAACGTTTTAACAACCAGAATTATTTCAACGACGTTTAATCGAGATTGGTTGGTGGGATGAACAGTTACTATTACTGGCTACATTCGATTTCTGTCGATTATTTACGTTTTGTTTCCACTCTAAATACAGGCTTCTATTTGCATTAGCACCAAGGCTATTATATTTTTGGCAATAGCTTTTAATCTTTCCAAGAAACGTACTTTCCATCATATTTGGACACGTCACCATGAAGGGCAAGAACACTTTCCACCTTTTCTTTGACACCCACCTTGTTATCGGTCTTAGTTTGGAAATGCTTGGTAACTTCAAATGGAGTAGGCAAGTAATTTCTGTTGGAACCATCGTTACCTGTTATAAAGCTGGCAATTTCATTAGTGGTAGGCAATCCCATGTTGAAAGGATATTGCTTGTAATCTATACCAAAGTATTTGTGAATCAATGGGTTTTTCAAGAATTTGACAGTCTTAATGGATGAAGAAAGAGTGTCCTTGACGTATTTGTCATCGATTTGAGAAGCAGGGTTCCATTCTGGACGTGAGGGTTCCTTGATTTTCTTGATTAATTTATGAGTGACTCCCTTGACAAAATCACTGGATTCTGCTGGTTGGTTCATGATATTGGTGGCGGAGATCATTTCCAATTCAAGTTGCTTTTTAATAGAGTTTTCCAGACCTCTGTTCAACAATTCAAATGCTACTTTAAGGGATGAAGTTGGTTTAGCCGACAACTTCTTGACAATACTTTGAGAGAACTCGGATCCTTCCTTGTTCAAGTAATCGAAGATTCCCTCGACGGAAGATTGACTAAATGCGGTTCTAATGATTTCTAATTCTTGTGTGGAAAATGGGAATTTAGTACCTTCAGGCAATTTGTTTTCTGTGAATTCTTCAATGGCTTGGTTGACTTGGGCAAAGTATTCCGCATTGTTGAAGATGATTTCTGAGGAGGTGGTCTTGTTGTCGTTGATGACAGGAGGTTGCAAGTTGGACAATCTATTGATCAATTGAGGGATCTTGTCAGAGCGCACGTAGTGGGTAGCGAAACCAGTCAAATAAGCATCCACACCTGACAAGAAGTCCCCGGTCAAGGCGTAGTAATAACCCAACTTGTGATCCAATTTAGGCAAGAAGAACGTGGTGCCCACATCAGGAAAGAAACCGATGTCCATTTCGGGCATTGCCAAGTTGGTCTTTTCGGTGGCCACTCTGAATGGAGCATGAACTGAAAGACCCACACCTCCACCAAAAGTGATTCCATCCATCAATGAGATATATGGCTTGGAATAAGTGGAAATAAGATAGTTCAAGTTATATTCCTTTTGAAAGAAATCACTGGCATAACCTGGGTTACCTTTGGAAATTTGAGTAGCACATTCAGCTACATCTCCTCCTGAGCACAATGCTTTGGGAGAGTTGGAGGTCATGATCACCACATTGGAGGCCGAAGACTTGGCGTATTCCAAAAGACGAGGAGTGATGAGATCCACCATTTCTGTGTTCAAAGAGTTGAGCTTCTTAGGTCTATTCAAATGGATGAGTCTGGCGTTGTTCTTGTTGGAGAACAAGACGGGTGCTTCGGCGTGGCCAATGACATTTTGAGCGGCGGTGGCGTTGGGGGTGATTGTAGAGGCCATTCTAACTTGACGATGGCTAAATTTTAGATGTGTTCTTAACATGGATAGGGAGGATTAGCAGGTATAAGTAGTGGGGTAGCTTGTGAAAAGTTTGTTGGGAGTGCACAAGATGAGGGGAGCGAGGGTAGGGAGAAGGGAGGCCGATAGGGAGAAGGGGAGGCTGATAGGGGAGAGTTCCGAGGCCCAAACGGAAGCTAAATTGATATTTTATTGGTGAAAATAAGTTAGGAATTAGTGATGGAATTTAGTGAGGTTAAACTGTTTAATTTATAAGTTGTAGCTAAATAAAATCACCGGCTGGAATTAGTGAGTGCGATTGGAGAAGTTATAGATAGGTGAAAGCATTTGAAGAGGGTAGTAGTGAGTGAGGACCCTAATCTGATCTACCACTATGAAGTCCAGCTATACCAGGAGCAGCTTGTGGTAGCTTTATCTCGGGATATCATCATCCCGACTTCTCTCGGGGTAGCTTCAATTTCATATTAACCATTTGAGTATCCGTGGAATTTGCACCCACAGAGCTCGGTGTTTAAACAATGCGATTGAAGTGTGGATCATACGGCACTTGTCTGTATTCTTAGTTAGAGCAATAAAGCAATAGCTGTAACAAGCCGGTTCCCTATAAGGTGCTGTGTGTTTCTGATTGTACCGGTTCCAGGTGAAGTATCTCACTGTTCGTATTACAATGAGAGATCCACCGTTTAGCAACTCACAAGTGAAGCATTATAGTTAGTTTGTAGGTTTACTAAAGGTCTTTCACTCTGTGGATTTCGTGCTTTATTTATCACCATGGACTTCACTGAACTACTTGTAGGTATTCACGATTTAGTGAGGTCTTGAGAAGATCCCTCCTTCAAGCCTTAGTCAAACAAATCAATACTGTCAAGGTGATATCTCTATAACATCAATTATGTTAAGCCACCAGTAAACCACCTAAGCTAAATTCTACCACACATTCCATACTTCAATTCACTAACATCAAGTATATTCACTTCGATTGATTCCTTCCAATTACCCACTACCCTTCAATTGAAACATCTATACACTCTCGTATCTACACAATGAGGCCCTTAAACAAACCAACAACTCGGTCATGGACAGTTCTCTACGAAATATTTTACATTTGAGGTATTCTTATCGTAATATTAACAGTTACCCTAATCCTAACTGCAAACAATGTGACGACTACTCCAACTTAGTAATGTACTGACCACTCCTAGATCAATGAGTATTGATTCACTAAATAACATTCTTGGCGTTTGTCTTCCTCTTTGGTCTTGTTTTTCTTTTGAACCTTGGGTGGGGCTACCGGTAATTGGTATTGATAGAATGTTCCCGTTTGGTACGATGCTAGAAGAATTAAGTTGCCATTAAATCCAATTTCGACCTTGTTTTTGACAGCCTCTGACGACGTGGAGTGGGGTGGCGGTGGTGTATACTCAGGGAGTTTAATATATGCAAATGAACGGCGAGGTGGTTCCCAAATTAAATTATCGAAATAGTCCTTGTAAGGAAGCCTCTTAATAATAGACTTGGTGTATTGATTATTGATGAGCTTGGACGTTTTCTTGAAGTTGAAGTTAAAATATGAAGATTCTTCAGGTTCATTTTTAGGAGTTTTTTGTTCCAATAATAAGCTGGCCAAATTATCATTTAGGTTTTCAGAACCTCCCTCTTCATCAGAATCATCATCAGACTCTTCTACGTGTTCCTGGCCCTCTTCATTGAGTTTAAAGAAATGAATGGTGTTACTCTCGGAACCACATCCCAATATGGAACAATCACCATTAAAGGTTAGTGAGTTTATCTTTGTGAGATTATGGCCACGTCTTAGGTTGATGACTTGTGAAATGCTGAGTTTATCTTCGTTTTGTTCCAATTGGAACACTCTGATAATTGTACCCTTAACAGAAGCGGTAGCAATGAATTTGTTATTACCGGAAATAGTGATTTTGGCAATGGCTGAGTTATGTGCTTTGAAGATCAATTTGGGCCGAAGCTTGATAGTGTCATATACTAAGATCCAACCATCACCATCTTTTTTCAAATCTTCAAGACTGACTCCATGACCAATTTTTTTGCCTATGTTCGAGCCGTCATTTTTATGAGTCAATTCAATGATAGAGTCTAGCGAGTAGCTCAAGATCGTTGAATCACTGGGTTTCAATAACGGGGTCGAGGGTTGCGAGTTGGGCCTACTGGTAGAGCCTGCAACAATATTTTCGGTGTTGAACAAATCAGTTTGGTCATTCACCATGGACAAGGGGAGCAACAAATATGATTGATCATCGGCACTCAAATCCCCTACCAATTCGATAGTGGGGGTTTTCTCTTCTAATAAACTGAGATCTCCTCCATAAGTATTAATTTCCAATACTTTGATCAACCGAACACAACTGAGGTCGTAAACGTAAATCTGGCCAATTTCCAAAAACACCAAAAGCCGTTTGCGATTTAACCGCAGGTTGATAATATTGGAGGGAAACGTTAACTCACAAATCTTAAGGTTCTGTTTAAGGTTGTAAATTTTAAGAAGCCGGTTGCCCAACTTGCTGTTCAGCTGAGGGATTATGATTGTTAAGGAGGTAGAAAAGAGCATCTTGAGAAAGGCCGTGGCGTTCTTGGGTGATTCTTGGCCCTCTGTAACGATGGAATCTGAACGTGGCGAGGTTCGTTGTCCATCATCTGATCGTTTGCCATCAGGTTCGGGTGATTTATGATTCTGAGAGCTGTAAAACTCGCCAAACGGCTCACAATTGAAGATCTTGTGGTACTCCGAGGTGGAGATGGAGATACACGAGCAGTCCTGGTTTAGGGTGAGGTCGTTGATGACTACCATGACGACAACTATCGGGTGAGTGGGGGCGGTTTAAAGTGGATATGGTCTGGAAGAAAGGGGGGCGGGGGGTGTGAGATTGACTGGCGATGATGTGTGAGTAAGGTATTAGTAGTGGGAATTGATGATTGTGGTACCCCGGATTAATCCGCGAACGGTCTTGTATAGATGGGTAATAGATAGCGAGAAGATAGGATACAAGCGAGAGAGTTAGACTGGTGCCAGTGATAAGGATAAACAAGATGTTTAGCAAGAAAGACGGGAGGGTGTTTGGTGAGGTTAGGTAAATTTTTAGAAAAATTATGGCTAGTTTAATGAGACAATTGTGCTGGTAGAGGCTAAATTCAGTGGTGTGGAAGGGATTTACAGGCACATGATAGAGACAGTACAAAACAACGGCTTAAGAAGAAACCTTTACACCCATATCCATGTAGTTTTACTCCTAAAACTCGCTATAAGCTGCTTACTGGCCAAAAATGAATTCTACACTAGTTACTAAAAATTTATTGGGTATAGTCAATACGGCACTGGCCATAGTTATTATCGTTGACTATGTCTAATTCCAATAGAGTCATCCGCCGTAGTGAATAAGTAGCCATAATGAATTAACAACCAAATACGTTGAGATGATGTATACATTGTATGACTGGTAATTATACACTTTCACTAATGGCTTTCATCTCAATCGGAAGCTCATTCATCTACTTCCTCCAAAGTAACACCCCTACGTTTAGTGGCAGTTCCTTGAGGTGCCACTCCAGTAGCTTCACCAGTGGTTTTACTGGTAGGTACACTTTCAACAGATCCAGACTTTCCCTTCTTTCCCTTCTTCTTCTTGGGCTCCTCCCAAGCATAAAGTGGTTGGAAACTCTCTATAACACCACAATCCTCAAACAAGTTGGGGAATAACCAAAATGGCTTGGGGAAAGCCACTAATGAAACGATATAGATGATCAAACGAATGATTGCAGTCAAGAAGAACAACCCGATAAGTCCCAATGCTGCCATTGACAAGTACCATACGCCTCGTTTCATGAACGCAGGCCATAATGGGAAAAGAATCACACTGAATACACCAACGATAGCCAAAATACTGTAAAGAAGAATGTAAGGATTAGGTTTGTTATAAATCCACCCATAGTAAGCATTCCCTTCCAAAGTGGCCTTTTCAATTCTTACCAATGTAGGTTTTGTCTTGTTGGGTTTCCAACCTCGGTGGGCCTTGATTTCCGCAAAATGGAGCTTTTGCAATGGGAGCAACAATTGGTTTTGAATCAACATGATAAATACCTTTTGAGCCTCGGCCTCGCTGGGGATGGGTGGCAATCCATTTTTGGGATTCTGTTGTTTGTTCTTATAGTCGTCACTCAAAAGAGCTCTGATCAACCGTTTGTATCTGAAAAAATCGATATCATCAGTGTTGTTCAACAAACCGGTTCTTTCTTTGACGGCTTTGTTGTCCTTTAAGTAGTTGGCCAAGTTGATGGCAACGGGAGACTTTTGCTGAGCGAGAGGGACTTGAACGTCTCCACCTGGTTGTGCCATTATGAAGTAGAGTAGTGTTAACGTGTTCGATTATTCGCACAAATAGTGGGCCAGATACTCTCAAAATTTAGAGAGAATTGGGTGGTAAGGGTCACCATATATTAATATTAGGTAAGACTATATGTGAGCTAGGGTGATTTAAGTGAAATATAGTGATATCCGTTACAGTAGATTTGATAAGTATAAAATTAAGTCTAGTATCTGTTGATTTATGGTCAAAATTGGTGTGAAAATCTGACCTATTTTTATGAATTTTACGAGAAAATTACAGCCATAATACACGGAGCTCAACCATATCATCCATAATAACTTAAAAGTATACCACGAGCTGTAACAAGTTCCAGCTAGTACAATGGTGGTTCAATTTTCACCATATTTATCATCTTAATAACCTACAACTTTTTAGCAGATAATTATTATCCCAGAGGGTATCTATATATTATTCTCGCTAAGCTCGAATTTTACCCTATGGAACGTCAAAATCAAAGACCTTCCAAAGAGCACATGCAATTAAACTAATGTACATCAGGGCCACCGTTCCCACAACTTCCACAACCTCCTTATAAATCAGTACTGTCCAAGAAGAAGTAGTTACCTGAGGCCTTTTGCTCCTTGTCCATTTGAGAGTCCAACTTGTTAATTCTTGGTCTGAAAGAGTTTGGATCTCTTCTGAAGGTAACATTCAAGTTCTTCAAGAATCTGTTACAACCGGTCAATAATGATTCTGGTGCCTTAGCAAGAGCATCCTTAGATGGCTTACCTTCAAAGACAATAACACGATCAGCCAAATAAGTAGCCATGATGAAATCGTGCTCGACGATGAAAGCAGTCTTTTTGGCATGAAGAATGAATCTTCTAATAACCTTGGCACAAATAATACGTTGTTCGGAATCCAAATAAGCGGATGGTTCATCGATCAAGTAAAGATCAGCTGGAATACCTAATGCCAAAACAATAGCAACTCTTTGTAATTCACCACCAGACAAAGTTTGAACTTCTTGATCAATGATGTTGTCAATCTTTAATGGCTTAACAACATCAGTTTGAAATTGTGGGTGTAAGAAAGAAGCTCTTATCTTTTTGAAGAATAATTGTCTAACAGTACCGGCGAATTTAGGAGCAATCTTTTGTGGTTTCATGGAAACATTCAATTTTGGAATTTCTTTACCATTATCAGCAGGAATGGCACCAGCTAATAACTTACAGAAAGTAGTCTTACCAGTACCGTTTTCACCCATCATAACCAAGATTTCGGAATCGGTAAAGTCACCAGCTTCGACCTTCAAGTGGAAATCACCTTGAGTCTTTTCCATGGTAGGATAAGCCAAAGCATTGGTTCTATCAAGAATTAAATCTTCAGCAGCGTCAGCCAATCTGAATTGTAAAGATTCAGTTCTGAATCTCATGTTTTCGGTTGGAATGTGACCATCCAAGAAGATATTGATACCTTCTCTAACGGAAGATGGTAAGGTAACCACACCATAAACAGATGGAGCACCATATAAAATACAGATATAATCAGACAAATAATCCAACACCGACAAATCGTGTTCCACACAAATAGTATAAGTTTGAGAGGTAGTCAAAGATCTAATGATTTCAGCGGCTCTCAATCTTTGTTTAACATCCAAATAAGAAGATGGTTCATCAAACATATAAACATTGGCAGATTGAACACAAGTCATAGCAAGAGCAAATCTTTGTAATTCACCACCAGATAAGTTGGCAACATCTCTATTCAAAACACCACGTAATTCCATAACATTAAGAATATATTCATAAGCATCAGGTCTTTCCAATTTAGATTTCAAAATAGCACCAACTTCCTTAATTGGAGATTTGGCTAAGGCTCTTGGAATGTTATCCACATATTGAGGCTTAATAATGGCCTTAATATCATCTTCTAAAACCTTGGTGAAAAAGTTTTGCAATTCAGAACCTCTGAAATACTTCAAAATTTCTTCCCAATCTGGAGGATTATCATATCTTCCTAAATTTGGCTTTTGCTTACCAGCCAAAATCTTCAAGGCAGTAGACTTACCAATACCGTTAGTACCCACCAAACCTAAAACTTGACCAGGTCTTGGAGTAGGTAAACGATGTAATTTGAAAGAATTGGCAGAATATCTGTGAGTAGTTTCTGCTTCCAAATTGGTTGGTAAGTTGATGATGTTGATGGCATCAAAAGGACATTTTTTCACACAAATACCACAACCAATACACAAGTTTTCTGAGATAAACGCAATTTTAGAAGCTGGTGTAACTTCAATACACAATTTACCAGTTTTGACAACTGGACAACTTTTCCGACATTCTTGTCTGCACTTTTTAGGCTTGCACTTATCGGTGGAGATAATGGCAATTCTCGTATTCTTCGAATTGGTACTCATTGGTGAAGGTAGTAGAGATTTTAGGACATCTTTTGACAATTTTTTTCAGGTTTTTTGTGTCAGGATGCAGTGCGAGGATTTACGCGTGCACCCGATTTTGCGCGTTAATCTGGGGCCATTACTAATGGTGGCCTGTGATTGGTGGAGGGAACAATGTGAACAACGACGGTAGATGAACAGTTAAATCGGGTAGAATATGTAATGGAGTTGATATGAGTATTTATGAATCTAATGCGAATTTTGTGAGTATTTTTGGGCCATCATATTTTGATTTAGTCCGCTATGACTGGATGTTTCTGAGTACGTAGTCTGTGTTCATGTGCGCACCGTCTGAATCAAGGCAAGAAGTACAAACAACTATACCATTAAGTTATCACGAATAATTGAACAGTTACCATATCACAATATTCTACCTGGCTCACTGAACATAATTTCAAGTGGTCAATTTAATTTATTTACTCTACTACTAGAACTTGTCCCTCCTAATTAATTAAAATTATCTTGTAATACCATTTTCTCGATTTTACAACCATACCTGGGGACAAGTATTGAATTAAATAATTTTTTTCTCGTTACAACCTTCACACCTTGACGCTTTTTAACTTCTTCCTCAACTTTTGCTTAACTTTGCTTAAATTTGCTTAATTTTGCTTAATTTTTTTTATTAATTTTTGCTTAACTTTGCTCAACTTTTGCTTAACTTTTTTTCTCGCCTCACCGACGGCCGTGCCCTGACACCTGCATACTATCCGCCAATCAGCCATCGCCACGGCCCCTGAATTTACTACCAAAATTGTTTACACAACATCTTCTTCTCTTCATATCGTGTACGATTCTGATTAGATCTTCGTCTGTTCGTGTCATGTTAGGCTGAACATTTCCAGTATGATGCTGCCGACTTGGCAGTTCTGAAACTTTCCGTCTGCTTTTCAGGAGCATGGCAGCTTTCCACGGGTTGGAGATTCGTTGGTGAAAGCCGTTGGTATTACGCTCCTGGAGCTTATGGTGATTGTGTTGTGGCTGCTGTTCTGTGTTTGCCTTGGGAGACGCGTTAACAGGGTACGAGACTGCCAGCGGGTTCAGAAGATCCAAAGCAGTTGAAGGATGGTGAAGTACTTAGTGATGGGGTTTGGCTGGTACTTCTTTCCGGCAGTTTCTGTGTGTGTTTCAAACGGTAAATGTGGATGGTTCTTCGCACAGATCCTCTCGAAAGCCCCCAACTCCTTTGAGACCCACCAGGAGCGTCCGTGTCTCGGAATACACTACAACAAAGTCAGCTGCAGAAGATGTTGCTCTTTGAGTTCAACTGGGGTAGCTCCAGTAATACCGACCTCGGTGTAGTGGCATCTCCTAACACGCCCTGTGAGTAGTGGGTTACAAGCATATCTTCTGGTGAATCTATTTGAAAACTGCCATTTGTTCTTCAGACTTGGAGGTATCCAAAAGGGTTGAAACGCTTCAAAGGTACGGTATGGGTTTTCGTTTACTGCTTGTGTTGATTGAGTCGGTAATTCGTTGTACGTCTAGCTAAAAATTGATTCGCTTGCATCCAAAGCGTGTAAAAACAACAGCAGATCAACATCTTATCTAGATAGTAAGAGGAACTGGCTCAGTATCAAGATAGGATCTGGCTTCATCAGGGATGTGCAAACATCTCGAGGTATGAGCCTTTACAGACTCAAAGATTTGTTTACTTGGAACTACTCACCAAATTTTGCAACTACAACTGATCAAATCTTTGGAAACTGACCCAGAACCTCTGAAATACTCACAGCAGTGGCCTATTTGCCTCACAATGCAACCAATCGACCTTGAAATACATTTTCCAGGGTGTCCAAACACCTTTAAATGCAATCAAAAAAACACTAGCGTTGATGATGAACGGTTCATCTCCATTTTAACCCCACTATTTTCGCAACAAATTTAGCTTGTTAGATTCAGGTTCATTTAAATACAAGAAGAATACAAGTCAACCCCGATTCAAATTTCAAATTTCAAAAACTGAAATTATCAAATTAATTACTATTTATACCCTCGTCACGTACGCGTAAATTTCCCATTAATCTCTCTCTCCCAATTGTAGATATCTAGCTTCAAACTTCGCCCTCGTTGGACGTCGTCGTCTGCCCAAAAATTCATCAACAAATTTCCTCCTCGTTCCAAAAATTTTTCCCTACTTCACCACTTCTGGTCCCCACATCTGGACTATATCAAACGTATCTATACTATACTAACTACACATACACACACCTCGGTACTCGTTATTGTCGTTGTGTTTCTTGTGCTACCATTGTATCATACCGTGTACTATATTAGTGACAAATCCGTGGACTGATAAGTTGAGTTCATAGTTAGTGGACGTGAATATTGTTAGTGAAAAAAGGCCGTGGAAAGTTTCAGTGGAAAGAGTCAGTGATATTTGGACTTCGATTCAAACCATTCATTTAATAGTGGACAATCATTGTGGACTAACCTTGTACGTTCAAAATGGTTAGGCAAGATATTCCAGATGATCTATCGGAAAACCCCGAGCTCTATGGATTAAGAAGATCCCATAGAGAGAGAAGAACCAACGCTATTGTTGAGAGTGATAGTGACGATGAAACTCCCAGAAGACCCAGAGAATATGGGGAAGATTATGACGAGGATGAAGAGGATGAAGAGGATGATGATATTGAAGATGATGAAGATGATGAAGATGACGACTTCATGGCGGGTCCTAGACGGTCCAAGAAGATTGCCAAGGCTAGAAAACCCAAGGTGGTGAAGAGAAGAAAAGTGGATGAAACTCCTGTGGAAATACGGTTTTCTGCTAGAAATAATAAGCAAGTTAATTATCAGGTAGATTATGAAGATGATGGAGATTTACTTGAAAGTGGACAGGAAGATGAAGATGATCAAGGAGATTATTATTATTATCAACAAGCCAATGAAGTCGAAAATGAACGTGGAATTGATCTCGTAATGGATCATAAACCTAATGAAGACAATGCCGAAAAAACCGACGATCCTAAGTATGATTATGTTTTTAAAGTTAAATGGACTGATGCTTCACATCTTCATAACTCGTGGGAATCTTGGGCCACACTTAAAGATTTTAAAGGGTTTAGAAAAGTGGATAATTATATTAAACAATTCATAATAATGGACGAAGAAATCAGAAATGATCCTTTGACCACCAAAGAAGACATAGAAGCAATGGACATTGATCGTGAAAGAAGAAGAGATGAACAAGACGAATTCACTCAAGTTGAAAGAATAGTTGATAGTGAAAGAGTTGAAGTGGATGGAGAAAGTAAATTAAGATACTACTGTAAATGGAAACGACTTTATTATGATGAATGTTCATGGGAAGACGCAGAAGAGATTGCCAAGATCTCTCCTGAACAAGTGGCCAAATATCAACAACGTTTGAAATCCAAAATCTTACCCAATTTATCAGCCAATTATCCACAAACATCCAGACCTCGATTTGAAAAATTGGTCAAACAACCGGTTTTCATTAAAAATGGAACCTTGAGAGATTTCCAATTAACCGGATTAAATTGGATGGCATTTTTATGGTCAAGAAATGAAAATGGTATTTTGGCTGATGAAATGGGTTTAGGTAAAACTGTACAAACAGTGGCATTTTTATCATGGTTGATTTATGCTAGAAGACAAAATGGTCCACATTTAGTGGTCGTTCCTTTATCTACCATTCCTGCTTGGCAAGAAACCTTTGAAAAATGGGCTCCTGAAGTCAATTGTATCTACTATCTTGGTAATACTCAAGCCAGAAAAACTATCAGAGATTATGAATGGTATAATGCGAATGGCAAACCTAAATTTAATATTGCTTTGACCACTTATGAATATATTTTAAAAGATCGTGCAGAATTGGGTTCTATCAAATGGCAATTTTTGGCTGTTGATGAAGCCCATAGATTGAAAAATGCTGAATCTTCATTATATGAATCTTTAAAACTGTTCAAAGTATCTAACCGATTATTAATTACTGGTACTCCATTACAAAACAATATCAAAGAACTTGCAGCTTTATGTAATTTCTTGATGCCAGGAAAATTCAATATTGAGCAAGAAATTGATTTTGAAACTCAGGATGCTGAACAAGAAGAATATATTAAAGATCTTCAACGTGAAATCAAGCCATTTATATTAAGAAGATTAAAGAAAGATGTGGAAAAATCACTTCCTTCCAAGACAGAACGTATTTTAAGAGTGGAATTATCTGATATGCAAACTGATTATTATAAGAATGTGATTACCAAAAATTATTCTGCTTTGAATGCTGGTAATAAAGGATCTCAAATTTCACTTTTAAATGTGATGAGTGAACTTAAAAAGGCTTCTAACCATCCATACTTATTTGATGGTGCTGAAGACAGAGTTTTAAGTAAAGTTGGATCGACTTCTCGTGAAAATATTTTAAAGGGTATGATTATGTCTTCTGGTAAAATGGTTTTACTTGAACAACTTTTAACTCGTTTGAAAAAAGAAGGTCATAGAGTATTAATCTTTTCTCAAATGGTTAGAATGTTGGATATTCTTGGTGATTATCTTTCTATTAAAGGATATAAATTTCAAAGATTAGATGGTGGTATTCCTTCATCTCAAAGAAGAATATCTATTGATCATTTCAATGCTCCAGATTCTCAAGATTTCGTATTTCTTTTATCTACTAGAGCTGGTGGGTTAGGTATTAATTTGATGACAGCTGACACTGTGATTATTTTTGATTCGGATTGGAATCCTCAAGCAGATTTGCAGGCCATGGCCAGAGCTCATAGAATCGGTCAAAAGAATCATGTTTCGGTTTACAGATTCGTTAGTAAGGATACCGTTGAAGAACAAATTTTGGAAAGAGCCAGAAAAAAGATGATTTTGGAATATGCCATCATCTCACTTGGTATTACTGATCCAAGTAAAAAATCCAAAACTGAACCATCTGCTAATGAATTAAGTCAAATCTTAAAGTTTGGTGCTGGTAATATGTTCAAAGCTAATGAGAATCAAAAGAAATTAGAAGATTTGAATTTAGATGATGTTTTGAATCATGCCGAAGATCATGTTACTACACCTGATTTAGGAGAATCAAATCTTGGATCGGAAGAATTTTTGAAGCAATTCGAAGTTACAGATTATAAAGCAGATGTTGAATGGGATGATATTATTCCCGAAGAAGAACTTTCGAAACTTAAAGATGAAGAGAAAAAGAAAGCTGATGATGAATATTTGCAAGAACAAATTGCTATGTATTCCAGAAGAAAGGCTACTGTTCGTAAATTTGAAAATGGAGGAGATTCTGGATTACCAAGTGATGATGATGAAGACGAAGAAGGTTCAAGAAGAAAGAGAAGAAGAGCTGCTGATCATCAATTATCAGAAAAGGAAATTAGAGGTATCTATAGATCCATTTTAAAGCTTGGAGATCTTACAGGGAAATGGGAATTATTAGTTGAAGAAGGAAGTATTTCTAATAAGAACCCTGTTTTAATCAAACATGCTTATAATCAAATTATTAACATGTCCAAACAATTGGTAAAGGAAGAAGAAACTAGAAGAGCTAAAGTATTGGCTGAATTAGAAAAGAAAGCCATGGAACTGAAAGATAAGAATGTGGTTGATGCTGATGGAAATAATCCAACTGCACTCTGGATTGCCAAGAAGAAAGAGAAGAAAGCAGTTTTATTTGAATATCAAGGAGTTAAAAATATTAATGCTGAATTGGTTCTTACTAGACCTGTGGATATGAAACTTTTAGAAGATTTAATGCCAAAGGGAAACCCTACCAAATTCGAATTACCTAAGCAACCTAAACAAGTTAGTGCTTGGTCTTGTGAATGGTCACCAAAAGATGATGCCATGTTATTGGTAGGAGTCTATAAATTTGGATATGGGTCTTGGGTTCAAATTAGAGATGATCCTGTTCTTGGATTACAGAACAAATTATTCTTGGAAGGTGGAACTGGTAAGGAAACCAAAGAAGAAAAAGCCAATAGAAAAGTACCTGGATCAGTTCATTTGGGTAGGAGAGTGGATTACTTATTCACATTATTAAATGGACAAGATGATGGAAGTACCGCAAGTCTGGGAACTACGATTAAAAGAAAGAGAAAAGTTAAATCTGATTCTCCAGCTCCCACTAATGGTAGTAATGGATCTACTGCTTCCAATGGTAAGCGTAAACCCCATACACCTGATGTTGCTAGAAAACCCAAAAAATCACCAGCTGTTACAGTTAAGCATGAAGTCAGTCATCTGGAAGATTTAGAATATGAAAGTATGGATGAAGCTCTTTGTAAGAGTACATTGAAGCCTGTTTCCAAATCATTAATGAAATTACATCGTGGTAATAAAGGTATGAGTAAACAAGATTGGGCATCGACATTAAGAAAAGAATTATTATTTATTGGGGATTTTATTGAAAAGGAAGTCGATAACTCCAATTCCACTCAGAAAGAAAAAATGAAAAAACATTTATGGTCATATTCCAGTCTTTACTGGCCCGCAAAAGTACCCAGTCGCAAGATTAACGATATGTACAGTAGAATCAAAATCCAGGGCTCAGCGCCCAAGAAACCACTGTCTGGTTAATGTATAATAATGAAGGCTTGGAGGTTATTGTCATGGATCCTGATAAATATCGTCATACATAGTAAAAATAGTGTAATTTAATAAATCAAATGTTCTAAACTACTAATTGAGGAACGGAAAACGGGGATATTAAGATAGAGCTGATTTATATAGAAAATCATCAACCGCTTTATCAAAAGCTAGGTATCCGTTACAGTGAAGGATGGTTCAACTATTGGTTCAGCTATTAGGTCTATTGGTTCAACTATTGGGTCTATTGGTTTAATTTTGTTACCTTTTTATGAGAATGATTTAATTATTTGGTCTACTCGTTTATATCATTTTCATGGGAAATTTCGCACACAAGAGCTAGAAAAAGGTGATAGAAAAAGGTGAAGATTAAACAAAAAAAACTTACTATCCGTCACACACCTCTTACATTCTATCCCCAATTATCGTGCACTGTTTTGGAGCCATAGGGTAAAGAATAGTGTCAGATCAGTCATAATCTTTCTTCCAAAAATTCCAAAACTAGTGTAGATGAACCAAAATTGCCTCGCACTGGTCTACGCGTCAGTTAAATAAGTAGACACATTTAGCCTGCGAATTTAGCTTTTAAAATCCACAAAAAGCCCTTACCATCTATAGATGTTATTATTGTTTTATTCACTCACAATATTCATCGTGGTCATATCATCATCATGGAGTGTATTGAACGATTTCAGCTACCACTATTGGTGGCTGTGCACTTTTCCTCTCGTTCTTTTGGCTAAATACTGGTTGTTCCTGTCTTCTTTTCGTCTAATTTATTGTGTTTTTTTCGTCCTTTTTTCTCCCTTTTCTCTGTCTTTTTTCTGTCTTCTTTTTGTCTTTTTTCGTCCTTTTCACTGTCTTCTTTTTGTCTTTTTTCTCCCTTTTTCCTGTCTTCTTTCCTCCTGTTTTCGTCCTTTTTTCGTCCTTTTCACTGTCTTTTTGTCTATTTTATTGTCATTTTCGTCTTTTTTTCTGTCTTTTTTCTGTCTTTTTTCTCCCTTTTTCTCCCTTTTTTCTCCCTTTTCCTCTTCCTTTTCGTTTCATAGGGGAATGTTATCGCGAACTTCAAACCCTGAACCCGCTCACGTGACCCCGTAGCCCTACCTCTATAAGCTAAACACCTATCTTTATCCTACCACTAAACTACACCTCTTAAACTAGACCCCTTATACCTCATTTTAAACGCCTTCAACGATAATTTCAAGGCCAAATGTCCGGGTAACTCATCTCATTGCAAATTTTCATCCGCACCCGAAAAAAAATGAAAATTTAGCGCTGATCAACAACTTGAACTTCTTTTCAGGCCCACCTCTTCGCTGTGATATTAAAGTTGTACTACTAGTACAATCATTCCCAGGTATATAAAAACCCAAAAAAAAATATCCCCCCTCCGTCTCCAAGCGTCCCACGATGTCTGCAGCCGAAACCAACCAAGTCCAAGAATCATTGGAAAAATTGAACCTTGATTCCTCAGCTACCGCTGAAGAAGTTGCTGCTCCAGCTCCAACTGGTGAATCAGAAGAAACTTCTGAACAAGGTGTTGTCAACGACACTTCTGCTTCTCTTTATGTTGGAGAATTGAACCCATCTGTCAACGAAGCCACTTTGTTTGAAATCTTTTCACCAATTGGTCAAGTTGCTTCTATTCGTGTTTGTCGTGATGCTGTTTCTAAGAAGTCTTTAGGTTACGCCTATGTTAACTTCCACAAGTCTGATGATGGTGAAAAGGCCATTGAAGATTTGAACTATTCTTTAATTGAAGGTCGTCCATGTCGTATCATGTGGTCTCAAAGAGATCCTTCTTTAAGAAGAAATGGTGATGGTAACATTTACATTAAGAACTTGCACCCAGCCATCGACAACAAGGCCTTGCACGACACTTTCTCTGCTTTCGGTAAGATCTTATCTTGTAAGGTTGCTACTGATGATATGGGACTTTCTAAATGTTTCGGTTTCGTTCATTATGAAACTGCTGAAGCTGCTGAAGCTGCCATTGAAAACGTTAACGGTATGTTGTTGAACGATCGTGAAGTTTACGTTGGTAAGCATATCTCTAAACAAGATCGTGAATCTAAATTTGAAGAAATGAAGGCTAACTTCACTAACATCTATATTAAAAATATTCCTTTGGATTTCGCTGAAGAAAGTTTCACTAAATTGTTTGAAGCTTATGGTGCTATTACTTCTTCTTACTTAGAAAAGGATGCTGAAGGTAACTCCAAGGGTTTTGGTTTCATTAACTTTGAAAACCATGAAGATGCTGTTAAGGCCGTTGAAGAATTGAATGACAAGGAAATTTCCGGTCAAAAGATTTACGTCGGTAGAGCTCAAAAGAAGAGAGAAAGATTGGAAGAATTAAAGAAGAGATATGAAACTGCTCGTTTGGAAAAGATCTCTAAGTATCAAGGTGTTAACTTGTTCATCAAGAACTTAGATGATACTATTGATTCTGAAAAATTAGAAGAAGAATTCAGTCCTTTCGGATCTATCACTTCTGCTAGAGTTATGGTTGATGAAACTGGTAAGTCTAAGGGTTTTGGTTTCGTTTGTTTCTCTGCTCCTGAAGAAGCTACTAAGGCTATCACCGAAATGAACCAACGTATGGTTCTTGGTAAGCCATTGTATGTTGCTTTAGCTCAACGTAAGGATGTTAGACGTTCTCAATTAGAACAACAAATCCAAGCTAGAAACCAAATGAGAATGCAAAATGCTGCTGCTACTGGTGGTATTCCAGGTCAATTTATTCCACCTATGTTCTATGGTCAACAAGGTTTCTTCCCACCAAATGGTAGAGGTAATGCACCATTCCCAGCTCCTAACCCACAAATGATGATGAGAAGAGGACAACCATTTGCTGGACCAGAACAATGGCCAAGACCAGGACCAAATGGTCAACCACTTCCAGTTTATGGTATTCCACCTGCTGGATACCCTGATTTCCAAGGTCAAAATGTCCGTCAACCAAGAGGTAACTATTACCCAAACAACCGTCAACCAAATGGTAAGCGTGGTAAGGACTTAGCTGCTATTATTGCTAATGCTCCAGAAGAGCATCAAAAGAAGATCTTGGGTGAAGAATTGTACCCTAAGATTGTTGCTACTGGTAAAGCTCCAGAACCAGAAGCTGCTGGTAAGATTACCGGTATGATGTTGGGATTAGACAACCGTGAAATCTTAGCTTTATTGGAAGATGAAGAATTGTTCAACACCCAATTCGAAGCTGCCTTGGCTGCTTTTGAAGAGTACAAGAACTCTGAAGCAGGTGAACCTCAAGTCTAAATCTGATTCTGTTGAGATTGTATTCTATTTAACATATTAATGTAATGGTTTTTGGGTTAATGGATTTATTAGATACAAAAAATGAAAAAAATTTGAAAAGACTGAATAATCTATGAATTTCCAGGACAATGTCCATGTAGAATAGGGTCTGTATTATGTGTATTTAATGATAAGCGAAATCAAAAAAAAAATCGTAAAAGATAAAAAAAGAACCACCTCGTCTGATTGATAGAAATTCCTAGAAAATATCAGCAAAAGAACAGCAAAAACAAATAATCCATACTACCATAACCACTAATTTTAGCAATAAAACTAGTCCAAATAATGGTGGAGTTTTCTGCTTTTTTTTAACGGTATAATTATAATTTTCTATTGTTTGATAGTTAACATGTAGCTGTATGGAAGCACGGTATACAAATTCCCATTGGTGTCTTATCTATAGCTGTTGGTATCACAAACCTTCGTTGGTGTTCTAAGTATTGCTCGCTTACATAATATAGGGCAACAACTCAGCAATAGTTAAATACCGCCAATTATCCACCCAACTTTTCCCCAAATCATTCCAATTTCCTCCAAATCCTGTCGTCACAACCATTCATGACCAACCTCGATTTTTTTGCTTATCCATCCCATGAACCCGTGGTCAAACCCTCTAAGGGTGCCTCAGGAAGGGTTTTAAATGTAATGACTCTGTTACCCACACTGATCTATAAAAGTCAAGACGGTCATTGGGATGTGGAGCCAGTCCGGGGTAACCTGGCACTTTATTCGTCCCATTTTTTCCTTGATCAACATACCGAATGGGAGGCTCATTTGATCGCATGGACCGGTGAATTGGTTAATAAACTGGGCTCAGGTCCTTCAGTATCACTGGAGAATATCCAAGAGGATCCACTTTACTTGGATGAGAATGACAAGAAAGAACTTGAGGCAAAAATCCGCAAGGCCAGTCACTCGGAGAATATCCATCCGGTTTGGTTATTGAGAAGAGACCAAGAAAGGTGGAGACGTTACGCTGGAGACTACTTATGGCCCGTTTTCCATTATATCCAGGGACAGCCATCCGATGGAAAGGCTGAAGCCCAAGCTTGGCACGATTACGTCAAGCTTAACGAAGCATACCTTCAAAAAATCAAGTCCATTTATCGTCCTGGTGATATCATATGGATTCATGATTACTACCTCTTGTTATTGCCACAATTGCTTCGGATGGAGTTTCCGGGGGCTTACATTGGATTATATTTACATGCCCCATTCCCTTCATCAGAATACTTTAGATGTCTTTCCAAAAGATCGCAATTATTAGATGGAATGTTAGGTGCTGATACGGTGGCTTTCCAATCCGAGTCGTTTAAAAGACACTTTTTGTCCTGTTGTGCTAGAGTGCTTGGTTATGATGTCACAGATGATAAAGTTCTTGCGTATGGTTCATCCATATTTGTGGAAACCTTACCCATTGGTATCGATACCATCAAAACTAACCATGATGCATTCAACTCAGTCATCGATGAAAAGGTAAAGGCATTACGTGAAATATACTTTGATAAAAAAATCATTGTGGGTAGAGATAGACTCGATACCGTTCGTGGTGTGGTTCAAAAGCTCCAGGCTTTTGAAATGTTCTTGCAAATGTACCCTGAATGGAGAGATAGGGTGGTATTAATCCAGGTATCTAGTCCAGGGTATGGACAAAATGCTAAGGTGGAGAAAAAGGTATCTGAATTGGTTAATCATATTAATAGTGAGTATGGTAGCTTAAACTTTACTCCAGTGTTACATTATCAAATGCGTATTGCCAAAGAAGAATACTTTGCCTTGTTGAGAGTAGCTGATTTAGCATTGATCACTTCCATTAGAGATGGAATGAACACCACCTCCCTCGAATTTGTTATCGCTCAAAAGGACAACCACTCACCTTTAATGTTATCTGAATTTACTGGTACGGCTTCTGTATTAAACGAAGCTATCTTAGTTAACCCATGGGATTCTGTGGGAATTGCTAAGACCATCAATGATTCACTTTTGATGTCTACCACTGAAAAGGAAAATTTAGAAAAAAGATTATATGATCAAGTCACTTCCAACACTATTCAAAGTTGGACTTCTACTTTCTTGAGTCACCTTCTTGAACACGTTTCCAAGAGTCATGAAACCCATCATACCCCTGCTTTGAACCGTCCATTATTGTTGAGTAACTATAAAAATTCCAATAGAAGACTCTTTTTGTTTGACTACGATGGTACTTTGACACCTATCATTCGTGATCCTGCCGCAGCTATTCCATCATCTAGATTAAATGAAATTCTCGATACTTTAAGTGCAGATCCCAAAAATCAGATTTGGGTCATCTCCGGAAGAGATCAAGTCTTTTTAGATAAATGGCTTGGTTCTAAGAATATTGGATTAAGTGCCGAGCATGGATGTTTCATGAGAGATGTGGGATCCAAGGAATGGGTAAACTTGGCTGCTACTTTTGATATGTCATGGCAAAAGAAAGTGGAAGAAGTATTTAAGTATTATACTGAAAAGACTCCTGGATCCAATATTGAAATCAAAAAAGTGGCGTTGACATGGCACTACCGTCGTTCAGATCCCGAATTGGGACAATATCAAGCGGATAAATGCTTACAAGAGTTAAAGGATACGGTTGGTAAGGAGTATGAAGTTGAAGTCATGGCCGGAAAGGCCAATATTGAAGTTAGACCCAAATTCGTTAACAAGGGAGAAATTGTCAAACGGTTGGTGTTGAATCCTCATGGTGAAAAACAAGATACCCTGCCAGTTCGTAAGCATCGGAGTGATGTTCCATTGGACCAACTTCCTGACTTTATGTTGTGTCTTGGAGATGATTTGACTGACGAAGATATGTTCAGATCACTTAAGGAAATTGAGGCCGAGTGGCACTTGAATGAATTGCCCAAGAACAAATATGGTTCTTATGGGGTGTACCCTGTTGCGGTTGGACCAGCATCCAAGCAAACCATTGCTACATCTCATCTTAATGAGCCAGCACAAGTTTTGGAAACTTTAGGATTATTGGCTGGACAAGTCTCGTTATTTGAGAGCGCTGGATCTGTAGATTTGGATGATAGGGGACACCTTGTGAACAGTGAGTCGTCGGAGAGGTCCAAGTCTGCCATCAAGGCAGCCTCGTTACAGAGAGAAAAGTCCAAGGCATAGACTATAGAAGACAGATGTGGAGAATCGATTAGATTAAGCATATGAGATTAGACTGAATGAATGATTTTTAAAAGCGTCAATAATGTATGAGGCTCCTAAAGTTAGTAACAGTTACATAAATTGATAATATAAGAAGCCAAACAACACAAGGCGATTTGAATCAATGTGAAGCAGTATGGAGTTGATATAGTAAGATATAATTACACGATTTAGATATATGGAAATGCAAAATTGGCTAAAATTCAGTAGCAATCTGAGACATGTATCTTGATACCTCCAATTGAGGTGGAAGTAGGCTCAGGTGGGCATACAAATGTGCCAGTCAGTGACATCTTTACAGCTTGACTAAATAATAGGGCATATTTCCATGGCTAGGTTAGTTCTCAGTCGTTCTCGATTAGGAAGTAAATTATTCCACCCGAGCAACAACTTTTGGAAGCAACCCGTCTCACAACGATAGGAGTTTATAGCCCCAAAAAATTTTCGAAAAGTACCCGTGATGCTAAAATTGAATCTAGTTTACGTCGCCAGTGTCAATCTACTTCTTTCTAAGTATTGTTACGGGAACACCACTATTCCAAAATCTGAAACGGCATCTTGACCCTCTCAAGTTACAAATTTTCATTCAAGTCATGGTCAACTAAAACCACTAATTGCTTTGTTTTGTTGATTTGTTTTGCTGATTTAATTTGATTTAATTTGATTTAATTTGATTTAATTTGATTTAATTTGCTGACTTCAGGCAATTGCTGATTTGCACTCTTAAGAGGTAAAAGTTTAAAGGAGTCGAAAAAATATTTGTTGGACAATCAGATCGATCACCTCGGCATTTGGACCAACATTCGGCTATTTCGATGTTCCGCGAATGTTTAAAAAGCAACGTGCTCATCGAAGGGTCCGAGGATGAGAACAGGACTAAAGTTTAGATATGGTGATAAGGAGGTGCCATCGAGCTGATATGGTGTGCTTGAGAATAGATACACCTTTATGATCGGCTTGGGTTGTAGGAGGGCTTTTTTCCCGATTTTTCGATGCTGATTTGCTGGTGATTCACCGGTGATTTTAGGGTGATTTCACTGTTCCAAAAGTGCCCGGCATACCTGCAGGTCCAAGGTATAAATATAAATAGCGGGAGTCGGCCCCTCTAATCATCATCATCATCATTATCATGGGTATTTTCAATTGGGGATTCAGAGCCAACGTCCAGGTTCACACCGGCAAATCGGCCGAATTAGCATTGAAGGATGGGTCTGGAAAGGAAGCATTCTCGGAGTATATTGACAGTATGAATTTCCCTAGCAAATTATGGTTGAACCCCCTTTTGTTCAACGGGACTCTTCAAACCTTGTACTATACTTCTGCCAAGTCACAGGTCCAAGTTTACTACGGTAGAGAAATATTCACTTACCAAGATGAAGGGATTTGTTCTCTTGATTGGGTCATTCCTGCTGAATCCAAAGAAGTGTTTGCTGAAAAATACAAGCAAACTTTGCCTGAAAACAGTCCCAAATTACATCCATTTACCCGTTTTTTCAGTGAAGACGAATTGAAAGAACGTCAACATACATTGGCACAATCGACTAAACCAATAGTAGTGGTACTTCATGGACTTGCGGGAGGAAGTCATGAGTCACTCATCAGACAACTCAACAGTCTTCTTGATCCCGAATGGGACGCCGTGGTCATGAACAACCGTGGATGTTGTCGTACCAAAATTACTACTGGTACTCTTTACTCTGCTTTGACCACTTCAGATATCAACGAAGTCTTACAAGATTTACACAAAAAATACCCTAACCGTCCTATTTATGCGGTGGGATTTTCTTTTGGTGCCATTATGTTGGCAAACTTCTTGGGTCAAGGTAGTGATCTTGTGAAGGCTGCTTGTCTCATTGGTTGTGGATGGGATTTGGTGGATTCTTCTTACCATTTGGATAATTCTTGGTCAGGTAAGTATTTGTTTGGTCCAGCTTTAACCTCATTTTTGGTCAAAGTAGTTAAAAACAACCTTGGAGAACTTAGTGTTCATAATAACGAGGTGTTTAATGAGAAGGAACTTGCAAAGGGTAAGACTTTGAATAAACCTTGGCAATTCGACGAGCTCTTCACTCGTAAATTGGGAGGTTTTGATACCGCTTATGAATACTATAGAGAAGCATCTCCAGCCAAATTGCTTCCTAAAATCTCCACTCCTACCTTAGCCATAAACTCCACTGATGACCCTTGTGTGGGTACAAGACTTCCAATTTTGGATGCTAAGGCCAACCCCTACGTGTCCTTGGTGGAAACAGATTTGGGAGGTCATTTGGCTTGGGCTCAGACTGGAGGAAAATTCTGGGGTGCTGAAATGGTCAAGAAATTCTTTGAAGGATTCGAAGAAAAGTTTGCCTAAAATATAGACTATAGACTTAGACAATAATGTACAATTAATAGAAACTTTGAGACAAGTAAGTTTTTTAGTGAAAAGTAAACCAACAAGACTTGAAAATTAAGATTGGATTGGATAAATTGGTATCTCGACGATGGTTCCATTATTTAGTGTAATCCAGGACTTTGTATTATGAGGTTTCAAAATTGAGAACAATTGCAATTGTTGTTAGTCTCTATTCTTGTTGTACTACCATTACAAAAGTTGTCTTGGGCTTTACTTTTGATAGGAACTTACGAATTAATGGAAATATTGAATCCTGCAAAAAAATAAATATTTTATAGTTGGTAAAGTCGATTTTTGGTCAAGCTAAAGTGATAATCAAAAGTTTGTGTGTACTATCACCTTCAAAGTTGAATTTACAATTAGTAGTTGTATCGGATATGTTGGCTCAGTCGACTTTTAAGATAATTATTGACAATCGAGGTAATATTTACGAAATCGTAAGAGCTCTATCATAAAGAGCCGGAGTAAATTACTCCAAATTTTGTGTAAGAGTGTTAGGGTTCAAGACTCTCTGAATTTAATTTAGCCAGATTAATACGAATTGGTTGATGTTATATCACATTTTTACAATGACTGAGCACAGGTTTTATGGGAAGAGTCGGCTTTATTATAGTCCCAATATTACAGCAGTATCATATAAATTCAGAAAGTTTATGATTTTAACCCAACGGTGAATTACAAGGGAGTAGTACTTGTTAGACTAATAAAAACTGTTTATCTAGACCAGAAGGCTGACGTCGGGATACCTCTCGGTAAGCACCACCATTTACTCTTATTGAAATGAATAAGTAGTTTTCTATTTAGTCACACTAGTGTTTTATCTTACTTAACAGACCAAAACGACCAATTCAATATAATTAAATACGTTTAACTAGTCAGTTTGGGTAATTCTGGTAGCGCGCAGGGTCTAAAACACGCCTATTCTTCCGCATAGTTCGATGCGCATTGTCTAATTGCCATCTCTGATTGCTCCGGGCTTACCAAACCTAATTTCAAGAGATTCATTGTCATTTTAGCACTACGGGATTCTAATACACTAAGAAAATTTATTTCACTAATTTTAGCTAGCAATAATACGCTAAAATTCAAAATTAGCGACCTTCAAACAATTTATCCCCTGTGAAGCTACCAGAGAACAGGGCCCAATTCATCTATGTAGCAACGTGAGAACGCGCCTGGTCCACACACGCAGACCCGGCTTGACCCTTAATGATAGGCAGCTGGTACCAATCGGGGCAATCGCACGGCTGGGATGTTCAAACACCACCAGATCAATCTAGCACTTTTCGACATTAAGGTCAAGTCGCCGCATCGGGACTTGGTGCTTCTTCGAGGCAACGAGTTCGAACTCGATGCGGTGCCTTTTGAGGGTAATGTCAAGTTCTCGATTCCGGAGGATATTCATGTCAAGAAGATCCGGCTAAGCTTGATGGGGGAGTACAATGTGGAGTACTTTACTCGGCTGAGTGCCGGGGCGGTTGCCGACCAGGTGTTTGACCGGTTGTGTGTGTTGAGGGTCGATTGGAATAATCTTTTGACATCGCCTGAGGGTCATATTGTGTTTGGTGGGTATGGTGATAAATTCCAAAATTATCATAAGTTGGAGCAGATGAAGGCACCTAAATCAAGGTCCAACTCCGAAATTCACCTTGATGAATTGGCTAATGAACCTTCCAACGTTCGTCCTGGGTTTAATCGAACATCTTCTCAGCCTCATTTGGGTCTGAAACACTCTCAACCTTCTAAAATCTTGATTCCTCAGGATGGGATCGATGGTACTCCATTTGAGAATGTCCAAACCTCACATCATCACTCATTTTTATTACCCAAAGGTAATTATAATTTGCCCTTTAAAGTGTTCCTTCCTACCAATGTTTCTGAAACAGTAGAAGGTTTACCCTCGGCCTCTTTACATTATAAGTTGGCATGCTCCATTGAGCGTGGTCGTTTCGAAAAGCCTTTCTTGACATCCAAACTCGTTAGAATTACAAGAACTTTACATCCTTCAAATTTGAATTTATCAGATAGTATAGATATCAATAACACTTGGCCAGGAAAGGTTCAATACAACGTTAGTATCCCTAAAAAGGGGGTTGCTATTGGTTCTACCATCCCCATTCGAATTCTTATTGTTCCCATTGCTAAGGGTCTCACTTTAAAAGGTGCTACGGGTTGTATCGTACAACATTTCCACATAGAGCATTCCGAAGGAACTTCTCCAGAATGGGAAATCTTCTGCGGAAAACAACTGTTGACAGTTCCCGATCATGATTCATTACCAGTAGATCAGTGGCATATTAAAACCCATTTCAAAGTCCCTGACAATCTTAAGAATATTAACCAGACCTGTGATGTGAAAAACAATATTATTCAGGTAAGGCACCGGTTAAGAATCTCCATCCAGTTGAAAAACCTGGGTGGTCATGTCAGTGAACTTAGGGCAAACGTGCCTATTTACGTCTATATCAGTGCTAATTCGGGACATGTGATTGGTAAACATTATACTGTGGATGCCCGCCTGGGATACCTTACCCAAGATAGAAGTGCTGAAGATATTTTATTCAAAAAGGATAGAAAGGAACCTTTTTCGCTAACTTCAAGCGCAAATGCTTCTACAGATTCTCTCAATGAAGAAGAGGACCTGAATGATTTGGACAGAGAGGCCGATGCTCCTCCTCTCTACCAACAACATGTTTTCGACAAGATCTACGATCTCAATCTTCCTCAAAGTCCCATGGAACAGCTTAGAATCCAAAGTGCTGGTAACTCCCCTATTAATTCTGTTCCGGGTTCAATGGTCAATCTTGATAGCTACTTTGATATTCCAAAACTGAATGGTTCCACAAACTCACTTAAAAACCTTATCAAGAGTCCTAATTTGGATGCTCTTTGCAAAGTGCCCTCTTATAATGATGCAGTGGATGATGATGATGATGGGCCCAATATTCAAGACATTCCTGCCCCTATATATGATGATGGAAAAAATCTGGTATTTCTTTCGAAATCGGTGCCAGCTTCGTCTATCTCATCCCTTGATCTTACTAAGAAGAGACCCATTGCTAAACGAGGGTTCTCGAATTCACATTTATTTACCCGGAGTGGTCTGGGATCACCATCTCAACGTAACTCTGAAGTTGACTTATCAGCTCTGAGTTCCACTTCTGCTCCCTCCAGTTCTGATTCACATAAGCTTCATTTACCACATCTCAAAATCATACACAAGAAAAAGTAATAGAATCTGATAGCAGTCCAGTATGATCAATGGACACAAATAAGGTATCCAAACGATCATGTTTTAGAGTATAGAATAAAGCAATAAACAAGTAAACATAATAAGATATTCAAAAGCTGGCTGAAAATTAATACAGAGAAGTACTCATTCATACAAAGGGTGAGTAATGGTTCACTGAAGACTGTGTCCTCTGTTTTGTACAGTCAGATGAAGGAGCTTTAATTGAGGTATAATTATTATCTTATTTCTGTAAGAGCCTTAGAAGTATATTTCAACTTAGTATATTTTCAGTTATCCATTTCCAGGTCACTAATATCATGGAATAGTTTATTCGATCTCATTAACGTATTATTTCTTATGAGTTCTCTGGTGACGGATGAATTTAAATCCAAAAATTCGTGAGATTTTTAGTAGCAAGGTGGTTATATGGAGAGTTTATATTGATTAGCATACCCTAAATAGCCAATTGTTAATCTTAACTCAGACGTAAGCTCCAAATAATCATCTTGTGCTAGTGATGTTTGGCTCTCTACGCGTAACTTATAGGTCGCGCGATTCTTTATTATTGGTACCAAAACAACACATCTGGACCCATTTTCACATGTACGGGTCCAAACGAACCCAAGACCCGTTCGAGGTGTATGAGCTCCAGCGAGACGCCAATTTGAAGAGGCTAAAGACCCAAAAACAGCAAGAAAACTCCCTGCAATCGCAACCCCCAAATGGACGGAAACATCAAACCGGGGAGATCAACAGAAGGGATCTTGATGGTAAGCACAAGCGAGCACTTCGGCCCATCTCCAGCAGTGCTAGCAACATCGGCAGAACACATTCTCCCAATCTGAACGGTATCAAAAGTATGCTTCGACACATACACCAAAAACCTACCGTACCCCGACAAACAAATACTGTTCCTCTAACAAAAGTGGTATCGTTGGTGGAGTCCAAGCAGTTTGTGAAGACGGAGAGAAATGGACTCAATAATCGTTTTCGGGACATCTCGAGATTATTGGAAAAGCTTCCACAGAATGGAAATAAGAACACTCAGATCAATAATGATAATGTGAGGAAGTTTGTTGATTCATTCAGAGTGAGTCGCTACGATTACATAGTGCCCAATGCACGGTTGGAGACGATGAAGGAGGCTATCAGAGCGAATGTTAATCAGCCACCTAAGGGTACAGCGAATATTGATGAGCCAACAAAGCATAAGGCGTATCCCAATGAGCCTACAAACGATAGAGGGAATATTAATGACCCTACAAAAGGCACTCAGCATGAGAAAGTGGGACAGGAGGACCAAAAAGTTGATCTTGTTCTGGATAAAATTAGTGAACAAAAAACTAAACAAACAATCCCTCACATTGGAACGTCACATCCCAAGGTCCCCAGTCCTACACATATTGTCATACGTGCTCGAAATCTTGGTAAGTTTCTTTACTGTGTCGAAGCCCGATGTGTTCGCTCATATGACACCCAGTTGTTCCTTCTTCCTAGAACGGATGTAAGGTTTGAGGTGGTTGCAAACGACTTGTTAATACTACCCACAACACCCACTTCGATCCAGCATCTCCTTGGTAAGGACATACCTGTGTTTTCAGAGTGGAAAATCCACCAAAAGCGACAACTAGATGTCGATTTTTTTGCATAGCACTTTTACGATTTACGAACAATATAATGAAAACTGGATGAATGGTATAGATTCTTTTTTTAATAGAACAGCGAGTTTTATTCTAATGGATTTTCGTCTGTAGTCATTCACTAACATGGTACTTGTCCTTTGTTTATCCAAGTAATAATACGAGCTTGATGAAGTATGGACTCGAAAACATGGGCTTGAGGACACAACTCCCAGCGGCTGTAATACCATAGAGGAAAGTTCATAACCATGTTCTCTTTTCAGTTTTTACGCCTAATGAAGACTGATATTCTAAATTTTTATCTAATGAATATTGTTAAACTAGTTTGTTCTCAATTTAACGAGAAAAAGGCCAAAAATTTTAGCCCATATTTTAAAATCTCCTAACATTTCACTGATACCCAACTTTCATCAAATGGAGGGTTGGCCGAGTGGTCTAAGGCGGCAGACTTAAGATCTGCTGGACGTTGTCCGCGCGAGTTCGAACCTCGCATCCTTCATTATTTTTTGATTTTAACTCTACTTTTTTACTATCAATGTTGTTATTCTTCTCGTATCACTTTAACAGGATGTATAATTGCATGTCTCTTTATATCGCATTGATATTCTTTTTACTATTTTTTTGAAGTTTTTTTTAAAAACTGAAAATTTTGGTATTTTAATTCATTGTGAAAAATGATATCTAAACATGAGTCGTCGTGAATCACTTGATAAAAGGTTTCCCTTTGAAGTTGACTCAAAAAATGTCACTGGAAATTGTATGAGGCCCAACAGATTATAACTTAGACCATGTCCATTAAGTCTCTAACCGGATCTTGTAAACGTAAATAAAATATTACTGGAGAGGCATATATTAATCAACGAAGACTTCAACTTCCTGTGAATTCAGTAAATGGGTGATTGTCCCTCCTTTCATTAATTCTCCCGCAGATTATGCTCTGCGTTGAAGGGCATCGATCACATATTTCATTGGTTTCCTTCCAAAGATTTCCACTATATCAGCAAGAATCAATTGCCCGAAGACTATGTTAATATAAACTCAAATATTTGCCATCTTAATACCTAGTGGTATTATATTTGTCCCCTTAGTGGAGTTTGTGATTTTGCTGGGAACACCAAAACCAAAGCTTTTTATTATGTTTTGAGAGCAGCTTTTAACTGTCACAATTCATCTATGCAAAGGACTATTGAGTGTAGATGAAAAGAGTTTTTGTTAAGACTTGAAATAATGTTATACTATAATTACGAGCTTGCCAATATGGAGTAATGATGACAAAAATATGTTAGACTTCAGCCATACAAGTCATTTGTGCCAGTAACTCTGTTCTTGCTTTAGTGGCCTGTACATTACATTCCTTTCTTGGTCCTAATATGTTATATCAATTGTTTGGGTATATTTGAAAGGTTTGCGAATAGCTTAACGGAAAGTTTCAAGGATTAACTATATGGGATTACCAAGACTCCCCAACTTTCAAGATTTTTAAACTCTTAATATGCTAATCTGCTGACATGAAGGATTAGTTTGAAACTTGCACAAGGATAGTTATTTTGATTCTTATCCATTAATTTTTTACCTGGGTCCTTCGAGATTAGAGTACTACTTTTTTTTTGCAGTCCGTGTATTATAATCTATCTACTAGTTTTATGCCAGTTATCTGATAACCTAGCAGAGAGGGATTATATACTGCAGTGGAAAAACACACAGCTATTTATACTCTGTCGAGGATAATGCTGTCAAAACCGTGTTATAAATTTTTGTAAATTTTGTTCGTATTCGGCATCTGTTTGCGAGCCAGGCACAAGGTTGCGAGATCATATATCGACTATGATTGTTGATGACAGATTGTTGTAGTAGTCACAGCTGATAATCTCAATTTTGATTTTTAAATTAAATCATAATTTCGCTTTAAAGTCTAATTTTTTCAATGGAAATGATTAAAAAATAATGATTCAACTATCGTGTCAAAGTATAGGTACATAAAAACTGATTTTTGGGGAGCTTCTCTAAATTAGACATTGTGCAAAGTTTAGAGGCCATCTTCATTACAACAAGATGCCTGCGTAGCGTAATGGTTAACGCGTTTGACTTCTAATCAAAAGATTCCGGGTTCGACTCCCGGCGTGGGTTCTTTGCGGTTTTAGCTCAGTTGGGAGAGCGTCAGACTGAAGAGATTCAGTCACAGTTAATCTGAAGGTCCTGTGTTCGATCCACAGAAATCGCATTTTTTTGATACTCCGCTTAATAAACGGTAAACGCACGACCGGCTCAGATCAGATATAGTTGGTATAGTAACCAAACCAAACTAAACCATAATTTAATCACCACTTTTCTTTCACTTATAACGAATCTTCGTAGGACTAATTTTGGCCACCAATTTTCCGAGTCATCACTCCATTCAGCGAAATTCCAGCGCCATCGCCATCGCCATGAATCCGCTCGCCAGTCTTGTGTTTCCTTACGAACAGTCAGTCCATGGGGCCATTTCGTTAAACAAGGTGATTTTTGTTAATGAAAGAGACGCCAGAAAATTGACGGTGACATTGGACGATCAGAAACGTGTTGATACTGTTGAGATAACGGCGCCAGCGTTAAAGCATGACCAGGTCAGTTACATTCAGAATCCTCAATTGAAGGCCACTACTCCATTGTTGATACGAGTTCCATATGGGTATGGCAAGATGAAGTTGAGCGTCTCGGTGAGGCCCAGTAGTGGGAGCCTCAACAAGTCGTTGATGCTTGTGAAGTCATATTCGAAGAGCGACGATGTGGCGAGTTTGAAAAAGAGGTTGAGGGAAGAGCACGTACAGAAGGTGAACTCAAACCTGGTAGTGGGGAAGGAACATACAGAAGGCTCTGTGGGAGTCGGTTCAGTAGAAAGTGCCCCTGTTGAAGACGAATTGCATGATCTTCAGATCTCTAAAATCGAGTACACTCTGTTGCCCATCGACCGCGACTTGGAAGAGGTTCAGAAGATCATTATTAATGATACATTGAAGAGTGATGGAGTTGGATCCAGTATATTGAATTTCTTTGTCTGGGAACTCGATGAAATCACTGGTGATTACGAGCTATTATTTAAATTCAGTGTATGGATAGACGATCCTATAGAAATTGTACCAACACCTTCATTGTCAAGCCCAGCTGCTGATGCAACTCCCAAACCATTGGCTCATCTGAGTACCATTTCACAACAAAAGTCAAAGCCTCTCAAACTTTCAGATCTCAAGAAAAGCTTTCATCTCATTTTAGAAGATGGACCTGAGTTCAGAAATAGTTTGAAAATATACGAGGCCAATTTAGTACCTTTCAAAAAACTTTGTCAAAATTTATTGGACGAATTGAAAGGGCTAGAACATACCATAAGACGTTTAGCAGCATTTAAGGTCAAAATAGTGGAACTAATGACCGTACTAACGGATCTCCTGTTCAATCCCCTCCTTAAATACTTGGGATTTCCTGCTCAATTCCAATCCAAGTTAAATAAAATCTTTGAACCATTTGAGAAGAATTTAAGATTCTTACTCAAGGACGTTTTTGATATCAAACTAACGCAAAAGTTATCCCAAATTGCTACTTCATCCGAAGGACCTTCGTCGTCTACTTCTAATTCAACCTCTGCATCAACTTCCACTTCCGAGTTAATTTATTTGAGAAAGAATTTTGAAGCCAACTCAAAAGAGTTTTACGCTTGGTTGAACAAGTACCTTTCAAATGATAAAGAGAGATCCAAAATGAAATTGTTACTGAAAAGAAAAGCATTTGAATTATCAAAATACGATTACCTTAATCAATTGAACCTGATTACAAACAATCAATATTTGAATCAAATGCTTGAGAAACTTTTTAAGTTTGTGAATTTAGATTTTGATCCCAAACATCCTAATACGTTAAATGTCAAACAATATAATGATCTAAAACTGAGTCAAATCTTATTGACAGAACAATATGAGATTTATTTGAATGTGTTGTTACGATTCAATAGTGAAAAGTATCAATTAAGACAAAAGATCGAAGCAAGTCAATCAAATGAGGAATTGACAAGATCGATTAGGTATAACAAATTGAGTTACTTTGGGTACCTGAACGATCAAAAAATCATTCCAGCAAGTCTGGAAGTCTACAAAGGGCCAGAAAATACGGAAATTATCACCCATAACTATGCTGAACTAGATGACTCTGCTCCCATGGTCAAGAAAATAGATGAAAATACCATTATTACCAAAGAAAATTTAGATATAATTTTCTCAAGTGGAACTGATAGTTTGAGAGATTCCAGAAACCAGAAAACTAGTGAATTTGATGATCAAAGCTCAGAGATTTCCGGGATCTTATATACTTTGGGAGGCCAAGGAAAACAAGGGTGGCATAAAGAGTGGGTTGTTTTGAACAAGGGCCGGTTAATCGAATATTCGGACTGGAGGAAAGGAACTTCACCCATCAATAAACCGATTGAAATTGCCTTATCCAATATAAAAGCGTTGAATTACGAAAAGAGACAAAATTGTTTCGAAATAATGACTTCATCAGGTCACAAGCACGTTTTCCAAGCCATGAATGAAGATGAAAGGAAGAAATGGATGAAGGCTCTTTATAATGCTGGGCAGGTGGTCAATACCTCAAGAATACAAAGCTCGGCAAATGAGACAAAACCTGGTAAAGAAAGCTCTGGAAGAGCCAGTGCGGTGAAAGCAAGTTTGAAGAGAAATGGCAAACATACATTGAAGATAGCGACGGATTTCAAGCCTCCAATCTTGAACCATCACGGTGATAGGGCTGCTTCTCCCATCTCTATTACATCTCAATCACCTTTGGAGCAAGAAGATACCTATTACACTCTGGTGAAAAACATCTCCAACAGTAACAATCATCTCTGTGTTGATTGTGGATCGTTAGAATCGGTTGAATGGATCTCCATTAATTATTTGGTTTGCTTCTGTGTGAAGTGTGCTTCGTGTCATAGAAATTTGGGATCTCATATCTCCAAGATCAAGTCATTGAAGTTAGATCGGTTTGACAATGAAGTGCGATTCTTGTTGAAGTATATTAATAACAAACAAGCCAATGGATATTTGGAAGGAGGGATGAAGGAAATCCATTCTTCCAATTCTCCCACTTCTCCAACTTCCGAAATCACCAAGCCTGACTCGTCCACATCTCATGAACAACGACTTGAATATATTCGAGAAAAGTACATTTCTAAGAGGTTTGTCACCAAGATTCCAGAAGTCAACAACGCCTTGCTCAGAGCGGTTCAGAAGATCAATATCCAGGAGGTATTGAGAACGATTGCTTGTGGAGCCGATGTTAACCTTCACCTCCAGCTTCCACCCAGCAGTAAGCACGATAATCACATAATACCGGTGCTTGAGTATTCATTAAGAAAGTTTGTGGAGATTCAGGACGCCCCGAAGAAGCTATTTGTGATTAGTGAGTTGCTCATTTTGAATGGGTGCAAAACTGACGATTTGACGTTTGATAAGGACTTTTTGACCCCCGAAGCTTTGGAGTACTGGAAGCACAAAAGAACGGGGTTTGGGGCTACTGATTAGATAATGACAGTAATGATAAGACAAGAAAGAGTTGCCCGTAAGGGTTCAATGTAGAAGAAGCCAAGGAGGACTTTCAATAACGGGTGAAGGATCATTATGGAAAGGAACCGTCACAGTAACTATATGTTCCAGCGTAACTGTTCTTAAAGAATGTTCTGAAGCATTTAATGTGACAGATTAAGGATCTTCTTTAAATGTCCTTTTGTTATATTATAACCTTCTTCTCAAGAGTAGAGCTACGGGCCACTGACATGTAATTTATGGATATATTTATTGAAACTAGGGGGGTATTACTGATAGTTAATACACACCAGCTCATATGGCTTTGATCACCGGTTTAATTGGTGGTGATATGTTATACGATGATTATCAATTGTCTCCTAGTGTTATACTAATGTCTATAATATCTGAATACCTTATTGATAAGGGTTCAGATTTGGCGGAATTTAGGCCATCTGTAAGAGAGCCTGTTGAAGTGAACCCTGTAGATCTGGAAAGCCAAGGTGTCCGTAATTTGAAGGATACGTACCTTTAATTATAACTAGCTATATATTAGTGGTAATCACAATCCCGGTATGGGAGCTTGGAGACTAATATACTTTTCAGTAGCAAGACAGATATAATCTATAAAAAATACCAAAAATTCCAACGATTTTGGTTTTATAAGAATATCACAATCAGATTAAGTATCAGTCCAGTCAAGGTCAGTCGTTTCAATACTAGTCTCGTTGAAAATATAGCCTGTTAAAGAAAATTATCGACTCCATGAGTATTCACAGTGAATTCACAATGTGTTGCCTCCGGAGAGGCTTCTCAAACTGTCAGCATTAAGGGAGTTATTTAGCTTCTGTAAGTTATCATTTTATAGCATCCACGATAACACCCCTCTATCAGGAAAATCTCTTCAGTCAAATAGAGAACTCACTGTAATTGGATGTCGAGTATTAATGGCCGTCTTGTCATTCCAATGTGATCAAAAGAATTGAAAAGTTATTTGCAACCTTCAACAAATATAGAAGACCTTCTTTTCAACGGTAGTATCGCTTTGGTCCTTTAGTAAACGCAAAACAGTCCAGGTGGCAGCCCCACTAGCATTACTGGGTACACTTGATGGCCGGAGGAACATAGAAGGGCTCCTTAAATATAAATCTTCAGTCTCCGCTAGATTCAAATTTTTTGCATCCAAATGGGGACTGAAAACAAAGCTGGACCGTCTGGAAAGACTCAAGCCAGCTCGATCGATCGATATCTAACCCAACTCGATAACAATAACAGTGATAAACCAGATCGACAAATACCAACCAATGTGGCTGTAAAAATGGCTTTTACTTGAGAATTTTGGTATGGTTATGCTTGGATCTTTCTTAACGGGATCTTTCCATGGAGGAGCTCAATTTTGACAGACGTCAAGGTTCTGTACCTTTAACGGAGAAAGTATCATCCGGAAATTAACACTCTCTTTTACCTCTAGAGGAGAATCGACTGCATTCAATAGCGTATCTTATGATCAATCAATAAGTATAAGACCATATTGACAGTCTCGCGCGATATTCACTAGACCGAAATAGTTACGGTCCAATAAGTCCAGACAACGACGATGACGCTTCTTCCTTTTGAAAGGATCAATAAGGACAGGACCACATTGTTGTTGGCCTCACTAATTCCAATGTTAATAATTGAAGAAAGGATATTATAAGTCATCGCCATATCCTGGTAGTACGGCCGATTATCGTCCTAAATTACACACACAGTGAAATGTTAACCTAATGGTCAATTTGTATTTGAGGTGTCCCAACGAACTTCTTACTACACCAAAGCTATCCCAGAACAGCACAAAGGAAAAACTATAGCACGTCCACAAAATGAGAGATTCTTTCTCTACAATACAAACTATCAGTCCGTTCCAACTACATTAATTTAAATCCATAGTAACAGTTACACATGACCTCAACCAATACTTTTATTAATAAATGAATCCATATTTTCAAATTGAAGTCGTTGTAAGATCAACTTTACCAGAATTAACTTTGGAAGCTAAAAGAGATTTAACGATGAAAAAGATAAAATACTTTTGGAAACACCTTAAAATATCTTTTTGTTTCTGTTTTGTTCTTTACATTTCTATGTTTATAGCTATAGTCTAAACCAGAGGGCACAGTGGTGGAATCAGGCAACGTTTTTTCAGGGTTGGCAAGTTTTCATCGGACCCTCTCTTATCAGAATCTCAACTGGTGTGGTCACAGCACTCGTTATTGGGGGTGGGACTAGAAAGATTTGGCCAGCGGGACTACGACCAACTGTCTCTTTAGTTTGAAGATCAAAACGTCTATTAGTTTTGTCATTTTGTCTTCTCATTTTGTCTTCTCGTTTTGCTTCTCTTTTTGCACCCACTTATCTTTTTTTGCACCCATTTGTGGTTGCAACTTTATGGATTCATACCAGTTCCACGAGTGTATAGGGAAGGGTAACTTCGGCGACGTGTACCGGGCCAGTAAGAACGGCCAGTGTGTGGCCATCAAGGTGCTCAACCTTGACGAAAGCCGTGAAGAAATCAAGGTTATCGTCCAAGAAATCACCCTTCTCTCGCGACTTTCATCTCCCTTCATCACCAAATACTATGAGACGGTGGTGCTGGGGATGAATTTGTTTATCGTGATGGAGTACTGCGGTGGTCGGTCGGTGGCGGAGGTGCTCAAACACTTCAAGTGCCTTCCTGAGGACATTGTCAGCTATATTATGAGGGACGTGTTGCGAGGCTTGGTGTATTTGCACCACGAGGGAAAAGTACACCGGGATATCAAGCTGGCAAACGTGTTGTTGACCGAGAAGGCAGCAGTGAAGTTGGCGGACTTCGGGGTCAGCGGAGAGCTCACCAGGACTCAGGTCAAGAGAAACACCTTTGTGGGAACTCCGTATTGGATGGCTCCGGAAGTCATCACCAGGCGGAAGGTTGGAGGAGGCTATGACGAGAAAGCCGACATCTGGCTGGCTGGAATCACCACCATCGAGATGGTTACAGGTGCTCCTCCATTGGCCAACTTTGATCCCATGAAGATCTTGTTTGAAATCCCCAAAAAGCGGCCACCCGTGCTCGAAGGAGACTACGCGGGGCTTACCAAGGATTTCGTCAAGTACTGTTTGATTAAGGACCCCACAAAGAGGCCAGCGGCAGCAACGCTTCTTCATCACCAGTTCTTGAGCTGTTCTAGACATGCACAGGTCCGGTTGGCCAAAATGATCGGCGATATGGGTGCAAAAACTGTGAAGCCGCGCTACCGTATATGCTTTGACGAAGAGGCTCCAAACCCACCGCCATGGGACTTCACCCTACCCCCCAAGGCCCCCAAGTGTTCTCGCCACCTTCTTATCCAGTGTCTCGACCAGGTGTGTCAGCGTAGTCGGACCCAGGCCACCCGGGAGACCGTGCAACGCTTGATGGAGTTTGTGACTGGCTGCGAAAACGACCAGCCGGGATTGTGTGATGCCTGGGTGGAGGAGCTTAGCCATACCAATGCCATTGATCGAATAAACACTTAGCTAACAGTGTAGGAGAGTGTAAGAAAGATTAAGTTGTAAAATGGATGCAATCAGCGTAAATCAAGGGCTGAATAGAGCCAGTGTAGTTGGAGAGACTTTTGAGGTATCTTGACAAAAAAACAGCCCCAAGATCGTTACTGTCTCTGAAGGGTTCCACATCAGTTCAAGCTCTTTCTCGCCAGCATAACAACCGGTAGCCCTACTGACTTTACCCTCTCCGTGTAGTGCTCAGATGTATCCAGAAAACATGTTCTTACACAGCAATCGTTGTCTGATAGCATTAACAAAGGTATGGTATTTAATTATTGATGGAAATGAAAAATTATAAATAATGTTCAAATAAGAGAAAAATAAACTATACTTACAACAGATGTACTTTAAGTGATGGTACCAAAAGTGATCTAGAAAAGATGTTTGGAATAATGACAGATGGAAGAAAATGGAAAGTGCCTAAAGAAATAAATAAAATAATTAAATATAGTAAAGATCCACAACTCTTGAAAGACCATTTATCTCTATTAAAAATGGGATTGAGCTTAATTACAAACGAGATGAAATGATATGCTACATTTTTGATTGTTGGTTAGGATCAAGAAAATCTCAATGTAAATGGAGATTAATAACAGCTGCAGAAACCATAATTAATACTACGGAAAGCAATGGCAATCATATGAATGAGAACACACACGGTATAAATATTCACATACCATTTTAGAAGACATGAATCACTTTGATATTGGAGATGAAGAGGGTACAATAAGAATATCAATAGCCTTAAAAGGAGAAATAGTTAAAATGATCAAAAGAAGAATAGAAGATAATGGTGAGTATAAAATATGTCCAGTAAAAACTCCAGGTGGATCTTTAACAGGCACAGTTGATTATTTGAGTTCAAATACTAAAATCACTTCTAAATCAGAAAAAGATGTTGAAATAATAGAGGAAATAAACTTATTTTATTAATTGATACAAAAGGTATTATAGCTCAAAACATTTATCATATCTGTGGGACCAATTTCTTGATATTGCTTTAGAAAAAATCAAGCCAAAACCCCGTAATCAGTTCTGAAAATTGATCAAATCCACAATCTGACGGTGGGATAATTCTCTTTTGAGGACCCGAATCTGATCTTTGTCTTGGAAAGGTGATCCTGGTTGTTTTCGTGGAAATTTCTTCAAGCTGTCAGGATACCAATTTTCTGGAAAGATACAAGTTAAGCAATGGGTATATTTTTGAAAATGACAAAGCTGAGCAAGCCCACCTTTTTCCAAATCACTTGGTTGTGTTTCTTGAATTCCATATTTTATTTCAAAAATCAATGAACCGTAATATGACCACATCTACCAAAACTAAACCTTTAAAAGAGTATAAAAAACTGTCATCAAACAATTAGCTGATAGTTTTGTGTATTCATTAATAGGGTTGAGTGGAGGTTAAGGTTGCGCAAATATTGATTAATTTCACTTCTTTCATTCTATAAAACTTTCAGTTAATATTCACTTCTTCCTAATATAAAAACTCTAAACTTTACCTTACCAGAAATAGATATATATTCACTGCCCAAAATGGTTTAAATCTCATTAATAATACAATCTATTTAAAGACCTAATGAACCCTGGAGATCCCGTATTAATCATTATTCTCGTTAAGCGAACAACTTCTTCAAATTCACGGGGTGTTGGTTCATCCGTTATTAATTTTGGCAGTTGATATTAGTTATGTCTTTAAAGCTTTTCATCTGTATACCTTCTCTTTTTGCAGTGAATCTTTCAGGATGTTCTAATATATAATAATTTTATAGATAATTATATAACTTAAAAGATGAACATAGTAGATCTTTTATATTATTATATTACTTGATTGCAGAAGCGTTACCAATTACGTTGCAATCTATTTATTATATTATTTAGGTGAGCTTTGTAGCCCATCTATAGCTGTATGTATCTTAGGTATTTTACCCAACTCTATTACCCGTATTAATGGAATGCCTTAGATCAGAAAATGGACTAGAAAATACCTTCAGATCTGGGTCGTTAATCATTCATAAGTCTTGGTAGATATACCCAGAGATGTGAGGGTATTGACTCATAGCTTCCCTTGGCCTTCATTTCAATATGGCTCCAATTACTATTCCTAAAACCCATGTCCCCAATTAATTTACTACTACTAGAGTATGGTGCTATACGTGCAAGGCAAAAGCTTGCAAATCTGGAGGGATTTTAGTGGTAATTATATTGACTTATTATGATAAGCTTCATACCGATTAATTAGGTGGTGGTTTATTCACTGTTTATTCAATTAGTTGTAGTGATTCGATGGCTGGTATCCTGCATTCAGCCCGGTAATTATAGGTCTTTCGCACCCGCTGGATCCGGATACTAGTAGCACGGAATTACGCATTGTTATAATCAGATCACCGCGACGCGAGTTAATTACATAAAATTTAATGTATGGAAGAAATCAATTAAATCTATATAAAATGTAATGTATAATGTACCATAAAACCTCATGTAACCAAGTAATTATTCATGTATCCAACCCATACTCTACCTCTTCTATCTTTACCATAATATGTCCATTACTTCTACTATCCCTACATTTTGTCCCGATTAGTTATCTTTGCTCCACCTTTTTGTCACAATAGCGCGTCTGTTTGTTTCAGGAGTTTTATAAATTTTGCGTGTCGAGCAGACTATTTCAAGTTAAACATATCCTGATCTCAAGTCCTTATGTCCCATGTCTCTGTCCAACTCTTTACAAGTCCCTATTGGGCCTAACATGGTGACCACCAGCCCTCATCCTCATACCCCTCGAGGCCAAAAGACTTCAAAATCAATGACTCCGACCTTTAGTTTTGGCCTTAGTTTCCTGCCGTCTTTCCACTTCCAATCCCCAATCAACTCAGCATCTCCTCATAAGCTTTTCCAATCCTTGAAACGAAAACAGGACCTGTTTCCGGTGATGCTGACGCCTCCCAATTCATCACGAACCGGGTCCAACCGGTTTTTGGATTCGTTGAAGAAAGATGAGGACGATTTATGGTCCAGTTTAGGGGCCGATTCCAACTTGACGTCGCTCTCGTCCATCTATGAGGAGGGCCATGAGTTTTTGACTCCTCGAAAGTTGCAAAAGGGTGGTGCAAATCAGGGGAAATCACCTCGAAAGATTGAAGAGGTTTCGCCGGAAAATTCTGCAGTCAACGCTAATAGCGATTCTTGCATACTTGAACAACCTCCCAGCCTTATCCCCATTAAGCCTAAATCCGAGTTGGATGCAAAATCCAAGCTAGATTTGTCAATTTCCAAGTCGATCAAGCGTCGTAAACTCTCGGCCGCGTCTATTCTTGACTCCCCCAACAATTCCATTGCATCCCAAATCGATTCCACCATCGATTCTCCTGCTCCCAAGCGCAAACAAGCAATGCCCATTTCGAACCCTACCTCCACCTCCAACTCAGGGGATATTGGTGATAAGGTTTGGTACCCCGAGCTTGATGACATGTTGATCAAGTGTTTCTTGAAGTATCGAGATTTTCGCAACAACCATACCGGCTATAGTAGTACGTCTATTCTCAAAAACACTTCGCAAAACAAGGTGCTTTCACGCATGGTGTACAACAAGACAGGGATCTTACGTACTTCCAAGCAAATTTCCTCACGTTTGTTCCGTTTGGCCAAGTCTAAAAAACTCGACAAGGCCACCAAGAGCCAGAAACTGGCGTCCACTCCTAGTGTTCCCCAATTGGACGATACTCTCGATGATCTTGATGAATTGATTAAAACTCCATTTGAACATTTGATTAGCGGCTACAACTACCCTTCTACTGGTGCGGGACAACCGGGGTTGGACTCCATCAAAACCAACGAGATCATCGACCATGAATTGGACCTTCTTCTCTCGTCTCCCAAACATAATTCCTCAGCCAATTTCAAGTTTTCGTTGACTCCAAAGGAATTCCATATCTCGTACGACCAGCCTCAAACTTCTGGGGCTTACCATAGCTTCACCAAGTTGAGATCTGGGGGAGAAACAGGTCTGAACTTGTTTCACAAATTAATTTCTCGATCAATATTCGATAAATTGAAGTCAGAAAAAGTCCCCGTGTGGTCTGCTTGCCACAAGCTTCATATGGATGTTTCGTCCACATCCACACCCTCCCCATTCAATCCACAAGCGCATCTTCAGAAAAGTCTCGATTTCATCAACGGAAACTTGGACTCATTCATGAAATTGGAAGCTAAAATCTCCAACAAAAAACCAGGACTCCACCATCCGGATATGCTCTCATGGAAATGCCACACTAAGATATATGAGGGACCCAATTATGACTCGGTGTTGGTCCAAAATACCGACTTGGTCAACGGCTACTACGCTTCCAATAATGACACCTACGACGTCCAAGCCCCCTTCATGAAGACATTCTTTGCGGGATACCTCAATTTTCTTCTTAACGGGTCCACCTATGCCCATAAAAAATTGGCCATGGTTCAGCTCTTCTACGACACTCCCGACTACAACAACGGAAACACCTTTAACGAAGACAAGAGCACCCTTTTGGGCTGTTTCGTGCACGAGATAAGCTTCGATGGCCATGGCGAGTCGTGTTTCAGTATTGTCAATTTGGACGAGACCAACCCGGTTTTCGCAGCCGAAGAAAAAGAAGACGATAATGAAACAGTTCTAGCAGACTCATCTCCCTACAAGGGGTCCCCCAGCCATGGACGAGAGTCTCGAGATTCTCCGGTCAAGCCCAAGGACGATTTAAAGATCGATATAGCCAGTGCCAATGCGCCGGGATTCATCAAAGGACCTCTCACGGCTCCAGTGTACAATAGCGACTTTGTACACAAGTACAATCAAACCATGTTGCAGCAGGACTTAAGACTGGTACAGGATCCTTTACTACAACCACCCATGCCTCATATGCATTCCACCGGTAATGTGCACCTTTATAAACCAATGCACATCTCACCTGCTTCTTCTTCACCCGCCACCGACTCTCCCATCATGCGGGCCAAGTCCATTCCCAACCCTAGTTATCCCAGCATGGTGTCATCGACGCCGTTGCGCGATCAGGGAGGTTCCAATTTGAATTTTGCAGCCACTCAGTACATCCCCCCAGCACAACAACAATTGATGGTCAACCTCGGAAACGGGTTTATTCCGTTCAACTCATTACACCCCAAATTACAAGAACAGTATATGCTGGTTCAAAGACAGTTTGAACAACAAAAGCAGAAAATGTACCCCCCACAATTCGACCCCCATGCGCCCCCATTCAATGAACAATTTAACCCCCAATTTACTGCACCTATCAATCTCAATGCTCCCCCACAATTGGTACCATCCCAAGTGGTGCCCCCACATTTCAAGGACAAGGAAAACGTCAAACCCAAAGAAATCAAGTTTGGGCCCATCTTGGAATACGATCCCTCCAAGGACTCCCGTAAAATCCAACAGTCCAAACAGTCCAAACAGAACATTGGTATCCATAGGTTCCCCATCAACACCCCCGTCAGCATGTACAACCCCAAGAAAAAGTAGCACACCGGCATGAATTCAGTTCTCTTCACTTCTATCATTGCATGTTTGTATCATACTGTTAATATATGTTAAACTAGTAGTAGTTTGTAAAACTGTTATAGATATCAAATGAGATGATCTGTGGAACTTTTGCAGAATTCATCAGGAGATCATCTGTCGCCTCTTGATAATATCAAAAAGACTCTTTTGTGCTCCTAATAACTACAAAGAGATCATATTCACGCTCTCAATGATTTTATAGTCCTTTGAGTTTTTGAAGATTTTAAAGAGACTCTGAGCTTTTAATTTCTATGAGACTCTTTCGAGCTTTCAATGGTTTTAAAGATACTATTTCTGGCTTGATAAATTTGAAGAGTTGATATTTCAAGCTCTTGATAAGTTTAAAGTGACTCTTTGAGCTCTTGGTAATTTAAAGACACACTCTTTGCGCTCTTGATCACTACGATGGTCTTTTGAGCTCTTAAATGATGTTTCAATATGTAATCAAAACAGTTCCCATTAGGTTATAGCTTGTAAATTAGTTCGTCTTCTCAAAAACAACACAACCTACATCTCTTATGGGGGCTTTTTGTATCAATTGAAGCAACGGTTTCTTCTTACAAACTCACAACTGAATCTTTACTTTCTGAAGTCTACAGTCTTGTCCAAATATCGCCCAAAGATCAGACCATTAGTACCTTGCTCAAAGATTCGCCAACCAGTTACGGCCCTTAAGTTGAGTTTCTTTCGAAATACTCCAAGTAAATCAGTTAGCGTAACAGAGAGATCACTAAGTAAGTTCTGAAAGTTCATTTCTTTACCATTCTTAATTTCAGGTAGAGCATCGAACTCTCTGGCTTTGTTTAGAACATTCCAAGACATTATGAACCGTTTCAAAGCTTTGTGAAGCGTTCTAGGCATTTCAACCAGTTCTTAAGCATTCTGAACGGTTCTAAGGCATTTCAACCAGTTCTAATGCATTTGGCGAGATCAGAATAAACAAAAGGGACGTAAATGGTGGCGCTAATCATCCAAATCATTGAAGAGCAATTCGACTAAGTCACATGTTACGTTTCATCCTCTTTAACTCACGAATTTGCCCTTTCATCGCTGCTATCCCATAAAGAAACCGCCCAACCATCCGATAAGATCAGCGGCTAAATTTGGGTATATTCACCGAGGGCGTGCGAGAACCAAATATACTAGTATACAGTCACGTGATCGGGTCCCGGCCTAATTCGGCTTCTCCACACGTTCATCAAGCTAACAAATTTCTGGTTGTCCAAATCCAGCAACATGATTCCAACTCGTCTTCGGAACTACTTCGGCTCGCTGTTCAAAAAAGCAGAACTCCAACAGCATTTTAATCATAATTAAGACTGGCCTAATTGGGCCAATTTTTACCCGTAATGGACCAAATCTGTCGGTGGTGACTTGAAGCGGTCCCCATAATTCCCAATTGGGCACATGTCCGCCAAAACCAGAAAGATTGCTACCAAAGATGTCTCCAATAGTTGGCCGTTGGTGCCTTAGTTGCGGTCACCCCGGTCTCGCCAAAATGTCGCGCAGAATGTCGCACCAGGATCGCCCGGCATGGCAGATGTCGTGGAAGCAAGCGTATACAGTACCCAATACCCGTCCAATTTACCGAATCCTGTCAATTGTCACTTCTAGATCCATACATACACCCCCAATTCCCCTCCAGCACCATCTAGCACCACTTTTTCCCGCTAAATTTGTCGCTAGCACCGTTCCCTCCCGCTAACTCTCTCGCTAGCCAAATTTCACCAGCAATATAGCCCGCTAAATCATCTCCAGACTGCCAACTAAAATTGCTAAACCGTCCTCCGAACCTCCCTAGACCGCCACATTAGTCACCAGTTCACCAATCGTTGTTATGAGTACCCACGGCGACCAGAAGGCGCATCCCAATGGCACCAAGCCGACGACACCAACGTCCAGCACAACAGTGCCCATCATCCGAGTAGATCCCACCACGCCGTCCAAAAGCACCGCTCCCACCACGCCGTCTAAAGGCACCGTTCCCACCACGCCGTCCAAAAGCACCGCTCCCACCCGCACCAGCTCCACCAAGACCGCCGAAGCCATTTCCCGAGAAAAAGTCGACCCGGAGGAGTCTCGAAATCGTGGAAATACCTCCGCCACCAACGGCTCTGAAGCCATTTCCAGCACCTACGACGGCAAGAAGCCCAACCCATCGTACAAGCAATTCAAGTTGATTTCGGTCAACTTCAAAGAAGCAGCGTTGGACTCGCCCAGTTTCCGGGCCGGGATCAACCACTTGGATAATCAAATCGCCAAGATCGAGCGTTGGCTCATAGCGTTGGTATCATCGGTGAAAAAAATCCCCAAATACGCCAAAGAGTTGCAGACGTACTGTAACTCGTTTTTGGAGCATTTGGTCCCTGCATTTCTCCAGGATGGGTTGATCGATCAGGAGTACACCATGCAGTCATTGCAGACGACCCTCCAGGGCCTTAAAGCCTTATGGAGTGTCAATTTGTCTGCATTGAACGTCAACTCATATGTCATCGATAACATCAACTTGATAGTGTCCAAGAATGTCAGTCAGTACAAAGAAATCAGGCGTAGGTTCAACCATTGCCAGGACAAACATGACAAATACCTCGATCTCTATCTCGCCACTCCCAAGACTAAGGAGGCCGTCAGTATCATGGAGGACGCCAAACAATTCTTCACCGTCAGAAAGGAATATATTCATGCCTCTCTTGACTTGGTGGTGGAATTGGCTACCTTGGGAAACCTCTTGGATAAAGTTTTAGTAGGCATGAGTTCTGATTTGTGGAAGAATAAGCGGTCAGCTTTCATGTCGGGAAACAATGCCTCATTTATCAAGGATTCATGGGTTAAAATCAACCGTATTAGAGGTTGGTGTGATTCTTATTCTCTCGCCATTGAAAAACTCGGAGGTGACATGATTCTTGCCCGGAACCAAGTTGAAGAATCTTCAACCCATCAGGTCCAACCATCGACAAATCCCAACGATTATAGATCATCACTAATTAATCAGGCAATGTTGGACGATATTGATGAACGAGGTGTGGAAAAACATGGATACCTTTTCATGAAAACCTGGACTGATCGGTCGTCCAAACCCATCTGGGTCAGACGGTGGGCATTCATTAAAGGAGGAGTGTTTGGCCTCCTTATTCTTTCTCCCTCCAAGACATTCGTTCAAGAAACTGACAAGTTCGGCATTCTTTTGTGTAACGTTCGTTACACTGCTAATGAGGAAAGACGGTTCTGTTTTGAACTTAAAACCAGCGATTTGACAGTGACTTTCCAGGCAGAAACCCTTCTCGAACTTAAATCGTGGTTAAAGGTGTTCCATAACGAACGGTCTCGTATTCTTCAAACCTCTCGTGAAGGTGGTGATAGTGAGTTGTTTAATGTTGCCTCAGGTAGGTACCCTCCAATTATCAGTGAGTTTTCTTCCACTTTACACACCACCATTGACAAAGAACTCACCAGTACTAGAGTCTCGCATCATACCAGTGGCCAGATCATTACTCCAAGTCATTTGGCCAAACATATCGAAAGAAACGAGCGCCTTTTTTCCAAATATGTCTATTCACAGATTCTTCAAATCAAACCCCCATTCGTCACCGATACCACCAAGTCATCGATATTATCTTATAGTTTAGTCAACCCCACCTACATTCCCACCGCCCTCACTGCCAATATCTGGGGTTCGGTAAATTGGGGAATTTATTACCTTCACAACGCGGTTCAAGACGAGAAAGAAATGGAGCCCTACTTACTCCAAGAAGATCCCGATCTTATTCAACAACAGCACCAACTTCGGGACTCGGGTATCTTCTATCCCGAGTACTACCCCAAGGAATTAATTCCTTTGGATATCCAAATGAGAGCATTATTTGAGACGGTGATTCAACCAGGCGAGTATTGTCTTATTTCCTACCGCTGCATCTGGTCTGCCAACTCCAGACAGGAGCTCAGTGGCCGATGCTTCATCACTCTCAACCATGTCTACTTCTACATGCAAGCATTGGGATTCGTGACCTTGTTCAAGGGGTATGTTGGAAATTTGGTATCTGTGGAGTACAAGCCCCAAAAACTGTTTGATTTGGTGAAGATGTATACCGTCAACGGTGTTATCAAAATGAAGTTATTTTTGGATGATGGGAAAGCCATGAAAACTAAGGTAACTTGTCTTATTGAAAATAAAATCAGTGATAAGCCAAAACTTACACGGGAAATTCTTGCTGATTTTTTCAAGATCGACGAGCAATTGGAAGCCGAGAAACAAGAAGCGGCTGAACCCAATGTCACAGGAATCATCTCTTCAAAGCCCGAACCTAATGAAGGTCTTATCAACCCTGAGCCCAAAAGAGAGGTGTTGCCGCTCGATTCGGCCACCGTGCCCAAAACGGACCTGTTGCAGCCCATACAAGAATTCTTTCCCAAACCGGACCCAAGCCTTCCTGAAACGGCCAAATCTGAATTATCGCTTCCTTCAACTACAGACCAACAGACTTTTAAAGTCGATTTCTCCAATGAGTACAGACTCATCCGTGAGCGTGTATACCCAGTTCCCCCTAAGGCAGTTTTCCACACACTTTTGGGTGATAATTCCACCATTTTAAATGACCAATTAACTTTTGGAAAAATTGAAAGTGTCATCAAAAAACCCTGGACGTCAGAAAATGGGATCTTGAAGCGGTCATACAATACTATTGCCACCTATAACAAGAAACGGTGGGTGATTCAAGTCCAGCAAGTGATCGACAATTTATGTGACGATGAATATTATACTTTTACTCATACTCGAGCCAGCTTCCGATTTTTGCTCGGGTCTACCTTCGAAGTGGAATACAAATTTGTGTTGATCAAAACCGGAGGCGACCAAACCCGCCTTTACTCTTATGTTCGTCGGAACTACTACTCCAAACTGATCTTTAATCCTTTAATTGAATGGCTTTCTCATACTGCGTCCGTCAATCGGAACTTCAATTTCCACAGTCTCCTTAAATCGTCATTCAAAGATCTTGGTACACATGGACCTACAGTCAAAGCCATTTATGTGTATGGAAAATTAAGTCACACTGACGATCAACTTGATCAAAAGGACGAAGATGAAATTGAACAAAACCGTCCTGTTATGAAAGCCAGTTTCTTCTATGTGGGTAAGCTTGTAACCAAGAAGGCCACGCTCTTCGCATTGGGAGTAATCGTTCAAACTTTGCAAATCATGATCAATGCATTAATCACTACTTACAAAAGCTTGAAAATGCAATGGGTACTTTTGGTGATAATTTTGATCTCCTCCATAATCAACTTGTTCTTGTTCGGAAAGACCACACAATCTTATTGGACAGTTAGAAGAGCTAACAATATTGCCTATGAATACATGACTCAAGATCCTTTGATGCTCCAACGAGCAATTTATTTGAAAGATACACAGGAGTATTTGAGCCGGGGAAATTACGACTTCTTCAATTCTAATCCTACAAATGGGACTCATTCATCGTCGTGTTTCTCCGTCTTCAAGAACCAATCGTTCGTGGCCAACTTCAAGGATTCTATCGATTGGGATGCTATTTATGGTGATGCCCATACAAAACAAGTGGCTATAGACCTTAGAAACACATTCCAAGAAATCGGGGTTAAGAGACACAAGTTGATGGTTGAACTTGAGATTTTGAACCTGATCGAAGAACTGATTGCCAAAGCAGAATGGCGCAACTGGTTGATCAGTGAAGTCCAACGGTGTGAGTTGGTAGAATCCTCGATCTTGAGTCAAATTGAACCAGATGAAAACCTGGTAGACGGCATCAAATCTGTGCTTGGATTTTGTTATAACTGTCGTGAAGATCTTAAGAGTATTGACTTGATTTAAATAAGTTCAGAGCTCAAGATCAGTTTTAGATGAAAATTTACAAGAATTTAGTAACGAATATTTTAAATAATTTGTATCAATACTAATGGGTTATTGTTCTAAACTGAAATCTAGTATCATCCCCTGTAATTCTATACCACCTTAATTCTATCATAAGAATGTCTTTTTCATTTGATCTTGGAGTTAAGCACATAACATCAGGAGTCATGCTCGATGATAACTGGTTGAACTCTCTCAAATAGTAGTGAAAGTTATAGTTCACCTTCAAATGCTTGCACGGTAGCTGCTCAAAACATTAAATGCACCTGAAGAAATCAATAAATATCTTATAACAACTGAAATGTGCAATGTGTGTCTCATTGTCACATATTCTATTAACTTCACCTGTTAAAATCCTTTCTTTGCTAAGGCATCAGCAATGTGTAAGTATAAAGCTAATGCGTTGAATTTGGGATCCTCATTGAACACAAGCTTATCTATTGTGGTCCGGGTTTTGTTTGTCCAGTTAATCAAGTCCAAATGATCCACGTCATCAAGTGTCCCCAAGTATTGCCCCCATTGTGAACTTTTTACTGATACCATACCATCATTGTCGAATTTGCGGAACTTTGCTAAATCAGCCTCACTACGGGTGAGTTCTTCAGTGTTAGATTCCTCGGTACCTTGACTGTGTTTTTCTCTAGTTTTGTTGGTCTGAATGACTTTTTCAGAATTGTTGGCCTTTTTTAATGCTTTGTTCTCTCTGACGATTTGACGTCTCATTATTCTCCAGGTTAAATTGAACACATTATACCACTTTGGAGTGAACCGCGCTCCGTATGAAAAATATTGAACTCCTGGTTTATCGGGGACATTTTGATTAAACTCCTTCATCTTTTTAGTTGTTAATTCAAAAACCGATTCGGGACATAATCCTCGAAGCACAGCGCTTCTTGAAACTATTTCTTCCAAGAAATCAGCACATTCAGACCCATGATGTGGCGTAGAAATCGTAGTCAATGAAACCACATGATAGCTCTTATGATTTTGAAGTTTAGAAATGAGGTACCGACTATCCAACCCACCCATAGAATGACTAATGAGGTTAACTTTGATGGGTTTATGAGATTCCTCAAATGTCTGATGATCATCCTTATGATCATGATGAGGACGAGGATTGTTTTCTGATTGATAAATCGAAGCTTTGGACTCCTTTTCCCGAAGTTTTTGACACTGTTGTTCAATGAATTTATCAAGCAGTTTTGCTCGTTCTTCGATAGTTCCAAAAGCAGGAACTCTACCGATCAACACTGTTGTTCCCAAAGTTTCAAGCGACTCTCTAATGCCGTACCAATAATCAAGTTGGAAAAGAGCAGTTAACGCCTTCTTGGCGCCTCGGATAGGAAGCCATGAGGTTGGAAGACTAAGGCGATCAAAGCCAGAAAACCCATGGCACAATACAATGGGATAATGTGGCGTATCATAGTGATCAAGAATCTTCAGATAGTCGACTTTTTTGCTATTTTGATCATTTTCAACCGATTTTTTTTCTTGTTTGAGGTGAATTACCTTGGACTGGTATCTAACAAGGTAGTTAGGAGGTCCACGCTTTACCAACAGGCTCAATGGCCTAGCAAACATGATGATTCATATAAGAAAGTTGTAAAGTTATGAGAATAGCAACAATAGAGAGGTGTGAAAATGACAAGAAAGGTGCAAAAAAGCGACAAAACAGGCATGAAAAAATGACATGAAATTGACAAGAGAACAGCAATGAAAGCTCCAAAATAATGGCAGGGTGGTGAGGAATTGAGCTTGAAGTGGTCCAATTGTTACACACTAGAGTACAGATATAAATAGGGTGTTTGTCACTATTAAAGCTGGGAAAATATAGCATGTGAGTGGCTCTTTTTGTAGCTTAAAAACTGTTGAAATCAGGTAAAATTCTGGTGATTTTTATCAAACATTCTGGTGATTTTATGAGATATTCTAGTGATTTAAATACACATTCTCGTGCTGATTGTGGTTTGTCTAATAGCTGTAGTTACCGAATCCACTTTTGGACAATTCCAGAATTAAATTAGATCAATTAGACGATTCGGGTCTAGCTGATACCATTGGCTTCACGACTAATTTTTATAATTAAAACATTATTAGAAGCAGATATAACGGCCCTTGCTGTCATCGAATAATGGATAAGAAGGGTAATTTACTTATACTGTTGATGCTTGGTGACGAGAAGAGTAATATGGCTCTCACTTGAAGAATGAATATGACAATAAGTGTAGCAAGTACTTGCTATCATGAATGAACAATGTTCCGTTCAGCCCAGGAGGTAGAGAAATCTGACTGGCTCAAAATGCTGTTCATCTTTACCTTGGACTACCATAGTTTTGCCAATTGGGTATTCGCAAACTGTTCAATCAGTGCCAACTCTAAGTGCTTTCTACTCAAACATTGAGCTTCAAATGCACCCACAACTCTGTAGCATTGGAATGAAATGAAAACAGTCATGATTCAGTTGTCAGGTAAACGACGATATCATAATTATCATACTAAGAAAAAGGCAATATCATAATTATCATACTAAGAAAAAGGTCATTTTCATAGATATCCACTAAGAAAAGGATAAGGATCATAAATATTATACCAAAAATTGAATAATCTTCATATTATGATAAGGACAATCATCATATTAGAAAGAGTAATATCATCTTAAGAAAAAGATTATTGATTACTTATAGGAATAGGAGGTTATTCATAGCACTTCAGTATGAAAGAAAACAACGCTCCATGTTTGAAAGAAACAACACTCTAATTTTGGAGGATCGGTACTTTGCCAAGAAGATCGGCTTGTGACTTCCATCTCCACTCAGCCCATTGCTTCTATTAATACCATTGAGATCGTCGTTTTGGGTCGGCGCACTGCTGCTGCATTATCAATAGCTGCTAAAAAAAGGCTAATCATAGCAGTTGCAAAACAGATCAATAACCATCCAAAGGATATAAAAGAACTGGAACCGCCATCTTTATCTGTATCATCTCAACTTCATCGTCTTCATTACCATCTCCTTTCTAATCTTATTATGAAATTCTCAAACGCCGCTATTGCCCTCTTCGCTAGTCTTGCTTCGGCTTATCCTACGCAGTACGAGTCTAAGGATCCAGCAAAGTACGATAACAGCCCCAAACACCAACTCAACACTACTGAATTGGAATGGAAAATCAAACACACCTCCAACAACGATATTCATACCTCCTACGGTAAGCCATACGCTGTCTACCAACCAAAAGCCGTGGTGGTATCGCTGAATGGCCAAGAAAGAGAGCCATGGATGCAAAAGGTAGAATTTGTTCACAACATAACGGTTGCAGGCTTATCTCCACACTACCCATCCGTCTACTGTACTGCTGACTACGATCTCTGTCATGTCACCACTGGTTCTGGTGAAATCAACGCTGCTTCTACCATCTCAGCCTTGACTTTGAACCCGCTCTTTGATCTCTCAAAAACTTACTTCTTGATGGCTGGTACCGCCAGAGGTGTTCCAGACCATACCACCATTGGTGGTGTTGTATTTTCCAAGTACGCTGTTCAAGCCGGCTTAGAATATGAAGTTGCTTGGAACGATTACCACCAGAAGCACAAGGACTGGCCTACTGGCTATTACCCTCTCGGTACCAACGCCCCAGGTGAATACCCAGGAAAAGTTTACGGCACTGAAGTCTTTGAAGTCAACGAATGGTTGAGAGATCGTGCTGCTGAATTGGCCTGGACCGGCACCTTGAACAACGGAACCGAAGAAAATGCCAATTACAGAGCCTTGTACGAACAAGAGGCTGCTAAGGCATGGCCATCTATCAACAAGTGTGATGTCACCACCTCCGATGCTTTCTACTACGGTGACTCTTACTCCAAATACTTTAACAACTATGTTGGCACTGTTACCAACAATTCAGGAACCTTCTGTGCTGCTGGTCAAGAAGACAATGCCTCCTTAGAAGCTTTCGTTAGAGCTCAAAAGTACGGATTGATCGATTTTGACAGAATAGTCATCATGAGAACCATCTCCAACTTCATCAGCCCACCTCCATCCATGGCCAACGAAACCGTTGAATGGTTTAACAACAACAAACAACCTGCTATTGAAGCTGCTTTGGAAAACTTGTACAATGCTGGTTACCCATTAATCAAGGATATACTCACTAACTGGGAAAGTGTCTACGCTTGGGGTAACAAGTACGAATCCCAAAACTACGTTGGTGACATCTACGGTACTTTAGGAGGTACTCCAGACTACGGTAAACCATCTTACTGGAACTAAGCCATCAACATTTTCGCAGCCATCAGCATAATTAAGCATCAGGCCATTAGCATCAAATTATTAGCATCAAATCATTAGCATCAAATCTTTAGCATCAAATCTTTAGCATCAAATCTTTAGCATCAAATCTTTAGCATACGACTTCTGGACACTTATATGAAACATGAATGTTCCAATAAACCGTTGATTTCCTTGATCTGTGTAGACTGGTTAATAAAAAGCTCCGGATACTATTTTACATTATAAATACCTTATTGGACTTCTCTCTATTGCCTTTATAAGACAAAACTTGTGAATTAATGAAGCTAAGATAGTCCTTGGCTAGAGTGAACCGGCTTCATTCAACAATGAATGCCTGACACATGTGTTGAAGAGTTATCGATTGATTTAAATTCGAATTTAAGGGATTTTTACTAGCTTTATATACATATATCCTCTTAACGTACTTACCTATACATGGAGACTTTGACATCACTCTCCATATTGAGAATCTTTGATCCTTTCTTTATCGATCCGCTTTTGTTGATGGACCATTTTAATCTTGAGGTGGTCACCATAATAGCGTATACTTTTGGTTGGTTATTCAGCACCTTCTAAACCAGTTTGACAATCCTGAGTCCTTAAAGGGAGCATCAACTTTTGAAATCAGTGTCTTTTCTCTCTTCCAAAATTGTGAGTTCATCGTTATTTATAATTTAGAATTCTATGTCCTCTTTCATAACTTCCTATCTGATAATTTACCTTGCCATGGACTTGACCATTAAATCCTTCACCACATCGAGCATATTGAGCGATTTCATTCCAATACCTCTGAGGAACACCAAAGGATAGAAGTCGGTGGAAAAGATTTTGTGGAGCTTGTCACATACACCCAAGAGCATACTGTTGGCAGGCCAAGCGTTAGAAACATAACGTTCAAGAACTAAGGTGGATCCAATATCCATTCCACGTTCCACTCCTCTCTCTAAAGCCTCCACCAACGCAGCAACGTCAGATTGGCCCATGTTCAATCCTTGCCCAGCCAAAGGGTGGATGGTGTGAGCAGCATCACCAATAAGTGCCACACGAGGAGCCACATAGGTATCAGCGTGAGACATTTTCAATGGGAACCGGGCACGCGATTTGTCGATCACTTCGGCCACTTGTAATGGATACTTTTCTTCCAATTCGGCAATTTTGATCTTGGACATTCTCCATTCGATTTCGTCCAAAACTGAGGTATCGGTGGGGTCTTTGTAGAGCACGCTATAAATGTAATTCAAATCAACCTCATCCAAAGTCATGGCAGCGTTGACAAGAGGCACAAAAATTTCAGGGGGAACTTTCACTAAAAGCTCTGAAAGCTCAGGAGTACTGGACCATACAATGGTAGCATTATCTTCAGTTAAAGGTAAAATTGCCAAAGGGCCAGTGGTTAAAAACCGTTGCCATCCAATTGACCGATAGTCTTCATATTGAAGGCGAATAGTAGCCACCACTCCGAAACGACCATATTGCCATCCTCGAGATTCAATTCCCGAAAATGCACGTACAGGAGAATTATAACCATCGGCTCCTACTAATAAACGAGCTTGGATACGTTCACCTGACGAAAGGGTTACCACTGGCCAATCCAATCCTTCATCTACCACTGGCTCCGTGTGTAAGTCGTGAGTCACTGCTGGTTTCAATGGGTTCACAATATCGACCACCTTTGTATTGTCCAACACAGTAGCACCCCCCAACTCGTCCACACGAGCCAATAACAGGCTCTGAATGTTGATATTCTCACACATTACCGCCAACACACCATTGCCGCCACCAGCGCCGGCGTCAAACTGGATACGGGCATCTTTGTCTTGGGAATCATAGGCCAAAATCAGCTGGTAAAATTTGATTCTATCCTGGTTGATGTACTGCCAACTACCAATTCTTTCTTGGAAGTATTCCACTGATTGAGGTGTTAATGATACCACTCTATTTGTATAGTCTAGTGGAGGATCGATGGTAAAGTTGCGGATGTTCTGAAGGCTTCCTCCTTCCACCAAAGTACACTGTAAATGGCGAGTTTTGTGAGAACTTCTAAGGGCAGCAAGTAGCGAGAGCCCAGCAGGACCTCCTCCGACTATCACCACATCTTGAAGCGTAGGTTTGGTGGCAGTAGCCAATCTCCTTACGAACATAGCGATAACCGTGAAATAAATGGGGCAATCTCAATATTTCGTGCGAGGGTACGGTGAGATGGTGCGACGAGCGAGCAATGATCAGGGTGATGGCATTGGGTGATGGAATTGAGCTGAATGATAGTCATCAATGAGGGAATTCAGATTGAAAATCCGGACTGACTCTTCAGACAATGTTTTTACTGAGAAGAAAATTCAGGCAAGGCCCAAAAATTTTCAAAATTGGCTTGTTCCCTCCAAACGAGCTCGTTTCCATGAATTTACATAGTGGTTTTTTTCAGTACTCCAACATCTCTCTCCACTGTTTCTTTTTCAGAAAAATGGGCAAAGCTCTGGAGTTTTCTCATTTGAATTGGTTCAATAACTCCTGTACTCAGCGTGAAATTTACTTAACAAATGGGTATAGTCACAGGTGTAATTAGACAATTGCGCCAACCCATCTATATTAAACTCATTTTTGAGCGACACTCTTCAAAGTACTAGGATTGAGACCCGTCAAATAAAGTCAGTGAGTAGTGAATGGTTTAATGGGTCTCATTTGTGTTGGATTAATTAGTATTGGATAATCCATCCATACCATTGTCCCGAAATCTCCAATCTGGTACACTCAAGGACCAAACTCGATCTCACTGTCCTACTTTTTCGCAGTTCTATATACTCATTTCCATCAAAACTGAACAAGGTGAAGGTATTTCACTGTACCATCCAGTAGCTACAGTTCGTCTGATGTTATCCCGTATATATCTGAAAACAAATACAACAGTCACTTAGCACCCAGAGCGACTTTATTTATTGCAAATAGTTCTATCCTAGAGGGTTAAAATTGTCAAAAACTAACAAAAGTCGCTGCAGTCACCTCCAAACTAAGTACCACTTTAATCCATCTCGTCACTCGTTTACAATAATCTCCTCTAAGTTCATTCTCATCTCTTTTCTCCTTCCTCTTTACTCCCTTTTTCACTTTTTCATTTCTGTCCCTTCTCCCTCTTTTCTTCTATTCTTTCACCTTTCTTCAATTCTTTCTTCTTTTCTCTTCTTTTGCAACAATCTGCGCCCATCATCATCCATCCTCCACGCCTCAAGAAACAAATAAACTCTCCTTCCTCAAAGCTTCCTTGGAAACCTACAACAAATCTCTTTTGGATTGTCCACCCCTTCAACTGCCATCGAGCAAATTTCCTCCCTTTTGCCAAAAATTGGAATAAAAGGTGTGGAAATCTGAAGAAAGAGTGGTCTTAATTGGTGAAATTGGCTATGATCTTGGTGGGCTGCTAGTATTTCTTCACCATGATTGTTTTAGGAGAAACTGCATTTGTTTCATATTAAGCTTAGATCCACTGGAGACCGAAAAGACCTATCCGAAATACGAATCTTTTCCTTACGAACCGAATCTGGGATGTTCTCTTCTGTATGGTAGCCCCACTGCTCTGATAGAGGAAAACAAAATAGATCAATTCATACTTTCCATAGTGATGAAGGTGACTTTACTATGAAAATATCTCTTGGTGGATATTCTCGAGTTAAAACTTTAATTCCTTCGGACAGACAGTCCAAACGTTTATAGGGAGCCAGTACTTAATCCTACCATTGCATCACTTAGTAACTTCATGGGAAACATGCTTAGGCTAGAGGATCCCTAGTATGGAATGGGCCAAGGAGAGGTTTGGCCCTTGTACATGATGGGCCCATACTCCCTAATCTTATCATGAATATTGGCTACTTTAAGAGCAGTACGTGAATTTAAACAAGGAAATACCGGCAAATAAGAAAAAGAATTAATCAATAGAATTTTTGATAAAAACCCCAATTTAACTATTAATACTGACCTTTATGTCGCAATATTCGTTGAGATTGATGTGGAGTAATCAAGCAGCAAATGTTTTTATTTGGAGAATTACCAGCTGCAAGGTAATTCTATATAATTGGATCTTTATACTACAAACCTTGAATAAAGCCGCTTTTTAGCATTTTAGAAAAGCAATTATGGGAGACAACGTCCTTCTCTTTTTCGTTAGTCACCCCCATCTCAATCAGGGCAGTATTGGATTTATAAGAACAGCACCGTAAGAGTAAACAATCGCATTATAAGATAAACAACAATAGTTCAAACAATCCAGATCTCTTTGCAAAGGTCCAGGCCCTAACAGTCACTTCTAATTGGTTGGCGCGGTTTCGCAGCCAATATTGCGAAAAATTTGCACCCAAAAAGAGCACTACTCAGCACTTTCCTTTGAGAGCCGTGATAGACACAACCCAATATGACGAAAAGCTCAAAGAGATGTTGGCATAATTGCTCGGCTTTGGCTTGATTATCGGGCTTCCACGAGCCATGGGAACCAGAAACTCCTAGTTGAGATGTTAGTCAAATCATGTTCGGGGTGCCACTACTCATGGAGAAAAAGCCCTACAACGAAATGGTACATTGGGTTGGGTCATAACTCTATATCGCGTCTCATCCAAAGAAGAGCTTGGTGTTTTTCATGTTGAGTTTACCGATGTTCGAGTCTGAGCACTATGTGGTCACCAATAGTGAGCCTGGTCACAGCGATCCAGCCATTTACATGGGTGCTCTTGCGTTACAATTGAAGTCACGAATTCAGCAAGCTATAGAAATTCTTCTCGAAAAGTGAAGAAGACCTTGGAACAGTTTATTTCCATATATCGACACCTTGTGATGAGAAATTGATACAATAATACCCTGTATTTATATCAAAATTTTGTACTAAGGCCTCTGATTAAGTTGCTCAACTTGTTTTCTGGGAAAGAGTTTGTGGCTGGTGAAACCGAGTTTTAGGGTTGTAACTGGTGAGATTTGGCAATACAGCTAGAGGATAAATTACACTGTGTAAATTATTTGACAGTTGCGAATACTTTTCTGAAGATACTAGAGCCTATTGAATCGTCAAACATCAAGTGAGCTCAAAAACCAGTCTCAAGAGCCAGTTACTAAAATGTATGATATTTACTAAAACCAGCATTGGTATCATTTCGGATCTCAACTATTTCTTTTTTGTTGTGCTTGATCCTGACGTTTAAAAAAGATAGGCAATTTTAATTAGATTTCCTGGCTAATGAGAAGCCTCTTCCCATAAAGCTTCGTACACTCAAGTGGGACTCGACCCAGCCCACGGTCAAGGAAGCCTAAATTTATCATTTGAGTAAGGCTGTAGTTGATGTAAAAGAATATGACTGAGTTAGAAGGGATTTCCAAGTACCAGTATATTCACAAACATCTCGATTACGGTCCTGTAAATCACAAGTCTAAAGAGACAAGACCTTTGAGTCCTGTTTTAAATGACTGGACAGTATTCAGTGTCGAGTGTACTGTGTCCAGGTTATCAAAATCAAAGCTAGGATTATAAAACACCACCTTGAGCAAGAAATTGACGGAGGTACCGTTTTAGTTGTCAAATTTTACGATATCTTCCAGGCCACTGTACTTGGGAGGAAGAAGATATTACCACTGCATGCCTGTGAAATTGCCAAAATAACAAGTGTCGAAACCAGCCTTCTACTGAAAGCAAAATCAACGCCCTTTTACGGAGAATACCCCAGTTTAACAGTTGTGTTCGCAGTATAAACAGAACTGGCAATTACCGATAATTTTACAGTGGCTAAAGGAACTTCAACGTGTTCAAAATATATCGAATCAGAACCTCTTCCCTCGATGAAGAAGCAAAACAAAAAGCTTAACCACAATTGCAAATAATTCGCCAACAAGAAATTATTTATAAAAACATCGCCCTAAAAAATATTTGATCCTCAAAAACAAAGAGGTATACATGATTTATTTTGCAGCCTCCTTATACGAGCGTACAGCAGCCACAAATATTCAAGACCGACGTCTCGAAGAACAGCGACTAGATTTGCGGGAATTGGATGCAATTTTCCGAGGCGAATATGGCATTAGGGTTTAATGAGATGTTTCTCGAAGGGTTGATGAGAGCCCTGTTGGGAGCCCTGGGCGACGGAACAACAACAGTGGAACAATACCCAGCGTGACCAGACTAAAATAAAATAAAGCCGAATCAACTAGGTTCAGACTGATTTGACCCACTAGCTTGAGTGACTAACTGGAGCGGAGCAAGACGAACCTAATCCAGACCAACCTAATCCAAAGCCTAGTTCTAGCGCCAAAAATGGTCACCAGGTAATAAATTGCTACAATTTTTTGGCGGAGAATTGTTTACTACCAGTAGGTCGTCACTGGTGTTGTTAGCAGAATCTTCTTCTCCTCTTATTGTTGCTGGAGACAACGAACCACGTCATTTTTGAGTAGTTTTTGTGCGAGAATTAGCAATGTAAACACGAAGAAACGGCTCGGAAGCTCAATCGGGAATTTGGGTATAGTACACCACAGTAACAATGACAGTTCACCATAACCATAACCTTCACTAATTAACATTAGTGAACATTCACCATACACAACAATTGCCAACTATTATTGGCAGTTGCAAACTCTCACAAATTCGTCGCGAATTACCATCATCCAGCTAATCGTAACATCTACCAAGTAAACATACTCAAATTCCCCAAAGTGCCAAATTATTCATCACTCATGACTATCGTGATAGTATGACCAGATCACCATGCCATCGGCTGGTGGTCACGCTACCAAACACAAGCCGGTGTTTCCCAATTTGGAACGGGAAAAACGGGTTGGCTGCGAAGATTGCTACGGCTGACTATTTAGTAGGACAAACGGCTCATCTTAAACTTCACTAACTTTTAGTAAAATAACTCCATTGACAGAACTCCATGAGCGTCGCCACCATCACTAACAACACAGTCCCTTTGGAGGACCTCTCCACCCTCGAAGCGCCCACCCTTATTAATGAGGCCAAGTATCTCCTTGAAGTGGTGGAGTCTAACTGGAAAGCAGGAAAAAAGCACCGCTTCACCACCGAAGCTCAACTTCCCATCGCCGTTCCCACTTTCAGCAACTCCCGTTTGAACGATGATACTTGGTACGCCCGTCTGTACGACTTTACCGAGTTTGGTGATCCTCTCAAGGATCGCTACCACCAAGCACTTATCCAATACGTCATTGGATCGCTTACTGACTACAAGAGAAGTCACACTGAGTACGAAAAGCAATACGTCAAGGAGCTTTACGATTATGAGTTGACTCCATTCCAATTGGCTGGTGCCGATCCCTCCTCCTTAACCTACTTGGCACAATTATACTACAAGTTTCCTTTCCCATTGAAAAAGCGGGTCTTTTATGAATTGGTCCATATTTACAAACCTTCTGAATACGAGGCATATGTGATCTCTTTGGCAGTTAATCCTAAGAACTTCGAAAGACCCGGAATGGACGCCGATTTTGTTCAGGGTAGATATACCTCTATTGAAAGAGTCACCTATGAACCTGAATCTAAGCAATTGAAGTGGATCATGGCCACATGCTCGCTGCCTGGTGGTAAGGTGCCCCATTGGTTTGCTCATGCCAACTTAGGCAGTGCCATTGCCAAGGATGTACCTTATTTCATCAACTGGGTTGATACTTTGAGAACTAATGAGGCATTGCAAATCAGAGATTCAGAGAGAAATGAACAACCCCACCAAGCAACATCTCCTCAAGTTGGCTCTCCTCAAGTTGGTTCTCCCCAAGTTGCACCAGTCGCTTCTCCTTCTCATGTTGAACCATTGGCTTCTCCATCTCAAGTTCAACCAGTGGCATCTCCAGTCGCACCAGCCTCTCCTCAAGAACATATTGTAACTGAACATCAGCCCCAACACGTGGCTGCTCCTGTCCCTGCTGGTCATGTCTAAGTCTCACCTGTGTGGCCAAAGCTTTCAAGCCAGTACTTCACATCCACTCCTAAATTGTCAAGGAACCCCAACTGAGCATCAGTAATTTTGTTAAACACACCTGTGTCATTGGCCTTCCGAATCCGTTTCTTAACGTTTCGATTGTGGTTCTTTATAATAATAATATACTTCCCATTGTATTTGATGTAGTAAAACATCCAGTCGTTAGTTTTGTTACTGGTGAACTTGTGAAAATATTCACCCATTTCATTCTCACTGAAAAAGTCCTTGTTTTGGGTCATAAGGAATACCGAAGAGAGTTGTTCGTGAAGGAAAAACATCGCTCCTTGATACTTGACCACGGCCTTTTCGTTAGGTGAGAGCTTGGTGCTATTAATGTTGATGTTGGGCAAGTACGGTAATGATGTTTGGATCCATCCCTCTTGTCTGTCATAAACAATAAAGAAAAATTCACTATCAATCTCATTGATGGGATTCTTCAATATACCATTCAATGACTTTAAGGACCCCAAACTGTTCCCGATAATGCTGGCTCCAGAGATCAAATTAGTAATTTCTTCAATGGCTGGTGACAACAATTCTTTAGCTATGACCTCGAAAAACTCGGTATTGTCTAGTTCAGAATCAGAGCTATCAAATACCAATGTCACGCATATATCCTGCTTCGTGTAAATCACTAACAGGTATTCTCTTTGCTCTTCTCCCGTAGGTAAATAGACCAATTTACGATGAATTATATGTGACTCGCTGATGCTATCCCACCGGGCTCCGGTTAAATATTCACCATTGTCTTCTTCTTCCTCCTCATCTTCATCTTCTTCCTCTCGTTCTGGTTCTTCAGGTGGCGCAGAATCACCTAAACTGAGCCTGAAGTTTTTCAACATTGGTGGCATACTTAGCCAGCTAGATTCTTCGGGTGTACCGTTCTCGGGGTCTTCATCGCCAGCGATGTCTCCTCTAAGCGTCGTGGTCACCAGCTCTCCAAGATTGATCATGCTATTCACGGTGTAATTCAAAGGCAGAACCACCAAATTATTGGTTAAATTGATTGGGTTCAATAATTCTAATGCAGTATTTGTAGCTGTTTTAAGTGATAATATATCTGTCTCTTCTGGTGTAGTATCTGGCTCTAGATCAAGCTCTGATTGAGGTAAGTTGGTCTTGAAGAGCAGAACTGAATCGATTTTGGTAAGGTTTTCTGTGTCCAATTTGCCATGATAATCATGGTACTCGAGCCAGTTATGGATATCTATAAGGCTATCCTTAGTAATAGGTGCATCATCTGTAAGGTTACTCATATGAATCATTCCGTACTTTTTGGGGCTGGCCTTATTGAAGTATGAAATAACTAATCCTTTAGGTCTATGATCAGGAGAAGCGGTTAAAATCAAGTCTATTTCATCCTTGATATTTTTCGCCAATGAAATTGACGATTTTTTATAAGTTCGCTTGAACAGGTCGTGAGTTGGAAATGGGATCAACCCCAAAAAGCCCTTATAGTTAAGCATATGAGTCCAGGTAAATCCTGGAGGAATCTTATAATGTTGGGAGTTATATGCAGTGAAAAACCCTCCCCAATACTCCAGTAACATCTTTTGAAGTATTTCCTGGCCATACTTGACAAGAATCGTTTCAAATTTCAAGTGAAACATGGCAAAATATTCATAGGCGATTTCAATCATTCGTATCAATTGTTGATTCACAAGCCCCATGGTATTGGAGATGGAGCATGCCAAGTAGAACTCCCCCTCAATCCTATGCAATATCACTGACGATCGCGATGACTTGATGATGTTGGTTCTACCCTTTGAATTGGTGAAATTTCGAGCAAAAGAGTCCACACCCCGGATGAGGCCAATCAACTTCAATTGTTCGATTCTAAGGTCGGGGTTTTCGGCATCATCTCGTCCATTGATAAAACAAAGCATTTGCTTAACAAACTCTTCATTGGACTCTTGCTTTTCGTCCACCAACAGAGGATTGAATATGGCGATGTATTTGAGTAGAGGGAAAGTTCCCGAAGAATCTTCGATTTGGAGGGGCTGGAGACTATGGTCATTGCCGAAATGGGGAATGAATTGTGAGAAGTAGTTGCTCATTCCCGCCTCCTCTTGTTGTAGAGTATAGAGCTTGAGAACAATCTGAATTAGGAAGATTAAGACGTGTGCGAATCCATCCATAAAGTCAATTAGTAGAGGGTAATAAACAATTGGATCCATGGTAATATTACTTTAAACATTGTGTGCAAGAAGTTATTGCTAATTTTCTTAATGGTTGTGGTGCTACAGCCTTGTTCATGGCAATACAAAGATGGTCCTTACTGCAAAACTTTGGCGCACCCGTACCTCATTATATACTCTTCATACGAATTATATCAAGCTAAGTATTGCCTAAAAAGAAGAAAATAACTTACATTATTGCATGGATCAATTGTCCAGTCATTTCATCGATGACGGTCTTAATTTCTTCGCCAAGTATACCACGCTAAGTTCGTCTCTACCCAATTAACTCATTTAGTTAATATCTAAATTTATTCTGGCCCTAGGAGTAATTGATATGTTTGTTAATTCATAAGCATCTATTATACGGTGGGCCCGCCTATCTGTTTCAACAATAATTTACAATCTACAAAAATTGCTCCAACAATCCTCAGTGGGTTTTGGCTAGTGTTGTACTATAATCGACCAATCTCTTCCGTTAATTCACCCTTGTTATTTATTCAATCGTGCTATCGGTACCAAGTTCTGTTACTGAATCTGAAACGAAGTCCGATTCTGAATCTTCAAAATCAACTCTGGTCTCTTGATAAATATAGTCCTCTAGTGAGTCTTCACTGAACTCATAACCAGGGTCTGACTCCTCAAACTTTCTGTAACTTTCACTCCCCCAATGAGCTTATGGCTAATCCCCTTCAAAAGGAGCTGAAAACCTGTTAGAGAAATAATTTAGATTTTAAGTTTGATATTGAACAAATTGGGATCTGTACCTAAAAAAATTGGTTCCTTCTCGTAACAATCACTTTTGTACTAATCCATAGCACTATCGATAGAATTGACATCATCAAACAATTTGGTTGAATACTGATGTGAACTTCTCTGATCAATTCCAGGCGTGACATCAGTAAGCTGCACCCCTCTGTAATCCCATGCTATCATTCAATATCAATCATATATTCAGCCTGTGGGATGGTTAGTACTTAGCACTGTAAAATTCCAGATCTAAGGCTTTGGGGATTCGATCCAATTAGCTTTAAAAAATCAACTGTCATACTGTCACCCAAATCTTAAAGAGTAAGAAGTAGCATATATTTAAATAAAATATATGCTACTTCTTAAACGGTCATATTTTACTATTCTTAAAATAGAAGGTGCTCATACTTTCCAAAGCATTATTTAAGGATTTGGAAAGTGATGTATTTGTGATTTGAATAGCCAAATGTAGTACTGCCATGAATAATTAAATACCAGCTTCTTGACCTTGAAAATTGTAGATAGGTAGTGGATTAAGCAGCCTTACTCAGATATCTAGCATTGGACAATTATCTCTATTGAGTTTAGAACCTATTTCAAAATTGACTAAATGAAAAGTCAGTACTATATTAGTAGTCTATTTTGCGTAAATATGAGAGTTTCGCTGACTACAGATGAAACAATTCATGATGTTAATACCACTCTAGCTTTAGATCAATCTCAATGATATCCTCACTAAAATAATTGTTGACACGACAAAAATCAATTACATTAGCCACAAGTAAATGACAGCAACTTTGGATCAAATGCGAATCGTATCACAAGACTATAAGATTTGACTACTCTTCTCTTCTCTGTGGTTGTAGTATTTTAAAATTTTTAACCCACAAGTTGTACATCAAGTCATCCTACCCCTGTTTACCCCCTAAAAACCGCCTGAAAATCAAGACAGTGATGTACTGAAGGGAGTGAACAAGCCCCATCCAAATACGGTATAAAAAACAGAAGCAACAGAGACATGTAAATGCCACATACCCCTTAATAGCTATTCATACCCCAAATTCATCTTGTAAACTCTCGTGGTGTGGTTCCCACATAAACTGTGGGTCTGTATCCGGCCAAGCTCAACATTCTTGTTCAATTGTCATGGAAATATTAGGGCAATCAATTTTATACCGCTCAATGGGCTAGCGAAAGGGTCTAGATTTTTCTTCTATTGTATAGGCGATCCAAGACATTAATCGTTAAAACGGGCTGGAAAGGGTGTAAAAGTTGAAAGGGACGAATAGTTGCCATTAGTGGAAGAGATCCTCATAACCAATTTGGGCCCAATGTCGTACTTCTATTTTGCTAAGTTTTTGAAATGCGCCTATTTGTAAGGTTAAGGTCCATTTAATTGAATCACCCTTCTGGCATGGAGGCTTGGCCGTTTTTTGCAGTATACTTGAAGTTGCCACACCCTTATTTTAGCGGAGTATATAAACAGCAATAATCCCCATTGACTTTTCTCGGTGCCAATTACAAATCATGACTACTGCTCTTGTCTCTGGTGCTTCAGGCTTCATTGCTCAACATCTTATTTTACAATTAATTGAAAAAAACTACCATGTCATTGGTAGTGTTAGATCTCAGTCCAAGGGTGAAACTTTAAAGAAATACTTTCCTAAAAACTTTGACTACGCAGTCGTCCCTGACATTTCTCTGGTTGGTGCCTTTGATGAGGTATTGCAAAAACATCCAGAGATCACCATTTTCTTCCATACCGCTTCCCCTTTTTATATTCTGAATGAAGATATTGAAAAGAATATTTTGATCCCTGCTGTGGAAGGTACCAAAAATGCTTTGAATTCTGCTCATAAATACGGGAAGAACCTCAAAAGATTCCTTGTGACTTCATCTTATGCTTCAATCGGTTACACCAAGTTAGTGAAGCCAGAAGATGCAAAACATGTGCACAACGAAGACTCTTGGACTGAAATTTCCTGGGAGCAAGCTAAAGCTAACGGTTTCATTGGTTATATTGCTTCCAAGGCCCTTGCTGAAAAAGAAGTATGGCATTTCCAGAAGGAGCAAAAGCCTCAATTTGAAATCACGTCTGTCAACCCAAGTTATGTGTTTGGTCCTCAGGCTTTTGACTCAGAAGTGAAAGAAACCTTGAACACTAGCTCTGAAGGTATAAACCAATTCCTCAAACTCAAGCCTACTGACTCATTACCAGAGTATGCTGGCTACTTTACTGATGTCAGAGATGTTGCAAGAGCTCATATAATTGCTGCTGAAAAGAAAGAGGCTGCAAATAAAAGAATCATTCTGGCTAACGGTAGTTTCAATGAAAACTCCATTGCTGCCGTACTTCGTGAAAAGTTTCCTGAACTTAAGAAAACTGTTCCGGAACCAAATATCCCTAAGCTACAAGAGGCCATTAAGCAACTGGACGCTGCTCTAGACAATTCTAGATCAAAAAAGCTTTTAGGATTTGAGCCAATCAGCTTTGAGAGATCCATCGTAGATAGTGTCGACCAAATTTTGAAGAATAAGAAGTAGGTGATGTCAGTGGATATTGTTTATTTTAATGTTATAATGAGACAGAATAGTTGTAGTCTAATTACCGTTAACCTATCTATGCTTAATGTGTACTCTGTAATCTGCGTATGTCTTTCCTCATCGCGTAATTGCGTGTTTTGATAATTGTCATTTTTGTAACATACTAAATTCTTATAACGGCTTATACCTCATTTAACGGTTCGTTCCTTAGTTAGCCTGTATATGATAGTCTGTCCTTGACTATGTCCTTCAGTAGCGAATAATATTTGGAAACGTCTTAATAACTCTGTATTCAACTAAGTACTAATACCGTCACGGGAAATTATTAGATCTAAGCAACTAATAGATAAAACCACTAATAAATCCCTTGACCTTTCTAACTAGAATTTCTATGTCTTTATATACTTTTCTCTGGAGCCTAGCACGGCTTCATCGAACATTCTTCGATATTCTCTGCTAGCACCTCATCGCCTTTCTTCACTTGTCATTCGTCCGTTACTTTTGTACTTCTTCCGTTCTAATTTGTGTTACTTCAATTCTTCGGACATTCGGACTTATTTCCGTTTTGTTGAGCTCGTTATCCGTTCTCCGGTATCCACTCGCATCAACTCGTTACACCTCACGAATAAGGCAACTTGTCCGAGTGGTTAAGGAGAAAGATTAGAAATCTTTTGGGCTTTGCCCGCGCAGGTTCGAATCCTGCAGTTGTCGTCATTATTTTTTTTCTTCGATGCATAAGCGCTCACACGTAATTTAATTACCTTCTAGGAACCCTTGATTGGCCCGCTTTTCACGCCGATTCAGGCGCGCTAGCGGCCGGTCGGCATTTAGCCTGTACACGCCCTCTGTCTAATAAAAAGTATGAATCATAATTGAAAAACTAAAACGACACTAGCTGGCCAGAATTTTTTGCAAGGATGAGTTATCTCAGTAAATCTTCCAAGACAGCGGCTTCTGCTGCTACGATTTCTGCCAAAAGATTGGCACAAAACGTGACTGCTACTAGAAATTTCACCAAGTCATCCACCTTGGCTGAAAAGAAGTTGAACAAATACTCGTCCATTATCACCCAATCTCCCTCCCAGGGTGCTTCCCAAGCCATGCTTTACGCTACTGGTTTCAATGAAGACGATATGGACAAGGCTCAAATTGGTGTGGGTTCTGTGTGGTGGTCTGGTAACCCATGTAACATGCATTTGATGGACTTGAACAATCAGTGTACTGAATCAGTGAATCGTGCTGGGTTGAAAGCCATGCAGTTCAACTCCATTGGTGTTTCTGACGGTATCACTAATGGTACTGACGGTATGAGATACTCGTTGCAATCTAGAGAAGTTATTGCTGATTCTTTTGAAACCATGGTGATGGCTCAACAGTACGATGGTAATATTGCCATTCCTTCTTGTGACAAGAATATGCCAGGTGTTTTGATGGCAATGGGTAGACACAACAGACCTTCCATTATGGTCTATGGTGGTACTATTTTAGCAGGTTCCCCAACTTGTGGAGGTGGTAACCCAGCCGTGCCTGAAAAAATCGATATTATCTCTGCCTTCCAATCTTATGGTCAATATATCTCCGATCAGATTTCTGAAGACGAAAGAAAAGATATTGTCAAGCATGCTTGTCCAGGTCCTGGAGCTTGTGGTGGTATGTACACTGCCAATACCATGGCTTCTGCTGCTGAAGTTCTTGGTATGAGTTTGCCATACTCTTCATCTGCTCCTGCCGTTTCTGAAGAAAAGGCCCATGAATGTGCCACTGTGGGTGAAGCACTTAAAAACTTGTTGATTATGGACTTGAAACCAAGAGATATCATGACCAAGGCTTCTTTTGAAAATGCTATCACTTATATCATCGCTACTGGTGGTTCTACCAATGCCGTGTTACATCTTATTGCCATTGCCTCTTCTGTGGGTGTTGATTTAACCGTCGATGATTTCCAAAGAATTTCTGACTCCACTCCATTATTAGCTGATTTCAGACCCTCTGGTAAATATGTCATGGCAGACTTACAAAACTATGGTGGTACCCCTGCTGTTATGAAATACTTGTTGGCCGAAGGCTTCCTTAACGGTGATCAACTTACTGTTACTGGTAAGACTATTAAGGAAAACTTGTCTAAATTAAAGGGTTTACCAAAAAACCAAGATATTGTCATGACTGTTGATAAGCCTTTGAAGCCAAGTGGTCATTTGCAAATTTTGAAGGGTACTTTGGCTCCAGGTTCTGCTGTTGGTAAGATCACCGGTAAAGAAGGTACTTATTTCAAAGGTAAGGCTAGAGTTTTCGATGACGAAGGAGCTTTTATTGTTGCCTTAGAAAAGGGTGAAATTAAGAAGGGTGAAAAGACTGTATGTGTGATTAGATACGAAGGTCCAAAGGGTGGTCCAGGTATGCCTGAAATGTTGAAGCCTTCTTCTGCTTTGATGGGTTACGGTTTAGGTAAGGATGTTGCTCTTTTGACTGATGGTAGATTCTCCGGTGGATCCCATGGTTTCTTGATTGGTCACATTGTTCCAGAAGCTGCTGTTGGTGGTCCAATTGCTTTGGTTGAAGATGGTGATATCATCGTCATTGATGCTGAAAACAACAAGATCGATTTGTTGGTTGACGAACATGTTTTGGCTGACAGAAAGACCAGATGGACTCCACCAGCTCCAAAGTACACCAGAGGATGTTTGGCCAAATACGGTAAGTTGGTCAGCGATGCGTCAGTTGGTTGTGTTACTGATTTGCCTTAAATTTAAAACAGATGGACATAATCTAGCCAAGCTAGAGTTCCATGTTGTCAAATGAAAGACACCATATTCAATTCTAATAACGATTTTTGTCATAGCATACTGTATATATACTATATATCCCAAGGAAAGGATCCCAGTCATATTAATTATCTTAGCTTTTCAGGAAGACAATTTGTAACTCTTAAAAGCTGTAAGTTATCGATATTGTCCCAAACTCTCTTCCTCATATTTTTTCCTTAGATATTAATATCTTTTGAATGAAATCAAGTATATGTTCTTGATCTTCAGTTAACTTGGGGTATTTGAAATGATCTACCGTGCAAAAGAACGGGATCTCCCACTCTTTGAACTTGTGAATTGTTTTGGCACTTAAATGCTTACAAGTGGACAATATCATACTATCATGGGCACTTATTCTCCCTTCGTATTCTTTGTTTAGGTTCTCCAATGAGCTCTGGCTATTCATTTTGATTTTTTGAAGCTTTGAGGGATGAAACCCTTCCATTGATCTGACAGTGGTTTTGTGAATAGCTGCCACTTTTTCATCATGTTCCTCCTTGAACTTTTTACGTTCATCCTTCCACTTTTGTTGCTGATTCAATTGGTGATTTATAAGCTCTCTGATCTGATCCACCTTACTCGAATGGTTGACTAGTTGGTGTCGTATATACTGCTCAGCATGGTAGCGATTGGTGATGAATTTGACTTCTGGTCCACGGTAAGTGGATCCCTTGGAACTTACTCGTGGCACGACTGGGCCACATATCTTGTCGTTCAAATATTCGTAAACCTTTGAAGTGTAGTGGTTTCTTCTATTAATAAGTTGCACCAACTGGGGATCATTTCTCTTGTCTTTGATGATCTTATACAAACGAGGTTGGTTGAGTTTGGTGAGGCCTGGGTATACTGAGCTGGGACGGTCGAGTCTTTTCTTGAGAAGGTAGAGCACTGCCTGTTCTGTCTCGTTAGGCTCAGACATGTGAAGAATTGAAAATGGGGCAACTTAATGATGAGACGATTTGAGAATGAGAGCACTTGAAAATGAAACAATTGTAATATCACAAAATATGAAGCTACTCGAGCTAACTAATCACAGTAATGTGTAAATAATCACTGTGGGGCCATTGAAATTCTTATTGTAATTGTCTAACTCGTAACAAGTACTTGTTTTAAATTCGAATACTAGGAATTGTTTGACTAATTAATTATTGACTATACAGGGTATGCTATTTCGTTCTGACTGTGTAATCATCACCACTCTGGGTAATGTAACGGACCCATGGGTATGATTGATATTGTAATTTTGGTTCGTTGATTCTCAAATATCTAACTTGAATTCCACTGGTGGTGAAGTAAGGAATTGAAAAGTTGACCTTGATAGGCTTTTTGTTAGACAACAAGATATCTTCTGGATCGGTGACAGCTGGGAGTCCTAATTCTGCCCTCATGTGGTATTGTTTTCCTCCGGGGAACGTTTTGAGTTTCCATACAATGTGGGATTTTTCAGGGATCCATTTAACAGATCCATATTCGGGAGTGAATTTAGGAGTATCGGCATCTTCTGGAATTGGAATTATCACTTCCACGTTATTTGCGGTGGATTTCTTTTTGATTTGTGCTTTGACAGAACAGAGAATCTCAATACGAGAGTGTTTATGAACCTTTGTTTTGCATTGAACCAAAATAAGAGGTTTCATCAAGAATTGTGCAGCAGATAAACGATAAGACATCACCGTGAACTCACCATCTGGAGGAATAAAGGTGATAATTCTTTCATTTTCAAATTTGGATAATCGGACACATTGATGGAATTTAATATCTTCCATTTCAATTCCTTTGTTATTGGATTGGGTAGCACCAGAACCTTCATCATCAGTGTTTGGAGATGTGAAGATTCCTTTATCATTCAATCCTAATCTAAGATCAGGCATACCACTAAGGTGAGATTTAACCTTTACTTCACCCAAGATTTCTGAATTGAGCACCTGGCCATTGGCAGTGATCAACATATTAATTGATTCAACCACATCCAAAAATGCTTCATTCTTCTTGTAATGGATTCCATCTTTTCTCCAAGAAACAGCGTTGGTAACTGCTTGAGGAGGTTGAACCAAGTGATCATGCGACTTCTTGACCAACTTGTAGTAGTCTTGAGTAATATATTCCTTTAATATCTTGGTATCTGTGGTCTGAGGTACACCAAAGTCCATCATCTCATCAAGCAACTCATAAATCACCACGAAATTGTCTCGGATCGATTCTTCTTCCAAACTTTTGAAGTATTGAGTAAGTACCTCGATAAGCTTTGACAAAAACACAATGATGGCCATTATGTTCTCGTTCTTTCTGGACAACGCACATAGATATAAGTTGTTGTGATTGATATAAATATAATTGATACCCTGATTGTTTATGAATGGTTTGTAGTCACCATCTTCCTGACTATTTTCCAATTCGAGAAGGAGGAGAGGAAACTTCTCGATGGTGTTGGAGGGTATGTCCCCCTTGTAGTCTCTGGAAAGAAGAGGCTTTCCTTTGATATCAAGGAAGTGGATTTGGGACGCCATTGGTGTTTGAGCAGACAGCAAATCATGAACAAAGTACGCGGTGAATGGTGCGTCACGTGGCGCGGATCGAATGGATTTTGGCGAGGCTAATCTGGAATGGGCTGATAAAGAATGAGCGATATTAACAGTATGAGGCTATGGTGGATGTATGGAGATTGTTTTGGACTATCTTGAGTGATCTTGTGTTGAGTTTGTGTCGAATGTGGCCACTGGGTGGCAGAGTCATTGGTGCGCGTATTTAAGCTCTAACAAAACATCAAGAATACTTTAACAAAGCGAGTATTATAAAAAGATGAAAATAATGAAAATAATGAAAATAATGAAAATAATAAAAGTAATGAAGATTATCAATCAAGAAAGTATGTGACAAATTAATGAGTAGAGACAAATAAATGAGGTTTTGAGTAGGATATCTCCATTATAAGAGTGGTTTTTAGGCACAGTTCATGAGCACTCCTTAAATATGTGATATGAGGCCCATTTCCACTATATATTTCAGACACCATCCCTCAGACATGAACACGACCGGACTTACACCACGGAAAATGACCATTCTGGGCAACTAAAAAGATAAGAAAATACTTCAACGGCCGGCCACGCGAATCTAACATGTAGGGTACTAAGCCTGAAAACAAGTGATCCGATTCAAGCCAGGTCAAACAATTTTGAAACATTCTTCAACCCCCGCTTCGGCCCCCCACCACCATTACTCCCATTTCTCCATTAGAACAAATTAAAATTTTCCATTCTCACAAACATAAAACTCTAAGCCCTTAATTTATTTCTCTGGTAAAAGGCTCGCATTGCTTTTTGCCCAGAGTTTCCCTCGTTAATTGAGCCCTGGCGAGCCCAGACCACAACACGATGTAGACATCGTCTAGCCAAGATCAAGTCCAAGAAAGTTGATCATCAACAACATAAAAGGCTCTAAGCCACCAGTGAAGATACTCTGGGCATATTCTGGAAAATTTCCTGGGCATAACTGGTTGTTGCCGAGGGTGTGTGTGCACTACGCCTCGATTTTAGCTCAGTGTTTATTTTTAATTAGGCAGCTGCGATTTTAATGGTAATTGCAGTTATAAAAGGCAACTGCCCCCACACAACTTTAAACACCCACTAATTCACTCACTTCTGTCTTTCGTTAACTATGAAGTTTCTTACCACCAGTGCCCTCTTAACATTGGCTTCATCTATTCTTGCTTTAGACCCCGTGGAGGTTAGAGGTAACGCTCTTTTCGTTAAGGGTTCTGATGAACGGTTTTATATCAGAGGGGTAGATTATCAACCAGGTGGTTCTTCTAAATTGATTGATCCTTTGGCTGATCCTTCCACCTGTGAACGTGATATCAAGTATTTCAAAGATTTGGGTGCTAACACCATCAGAGTTTACTCCATTGATAACACTGCTGATCATGATGAGTGTATGGAAAAATTGGCTGATGCTGGAATTTACCTTATTCTTGATGTCAATATCCCCAATGCTTCTATTGCTCGTGACGATGCCAAGTGTTCTTACAACACTTTGTACTTGGAGCAAGTCTTGGCCACTGTTAAATTAATGGCCAAGTATGACAACACCCTTGGTTTCTTTGCTGGTAACGAAGTCATTAATGATGAAACTACCACCGGTGCTGCAACCTACGTTAAGGCCGTTGTCCGTGACATGAAACAGTTTATTAAAAATACCAATCTTAGAGCCATTCCTGTGGGTTACTCCGCTGCAGATGTCTCAGAAAATAGACTTGAAACCGCTCAGTTCTTCAACTGTGGTGATGATGAGATGGCTAGAGTCGACTGGTTCGGTTTCAATGACTACTCATGGTGTGGTTCGTCTTCCTTCACAACCTCTGGTTACGATCAAAAGGTCAAAGCATACTCCAACTATTCCATTCCTTTATTCCTTTCTGAATTTGGTTGTAACAAGGTTTCTCCAAGACCTTTCACCGAAATCAAGGCTATCTACTCCACCCAAATGTCCTCAGTATTTTCCGGTGGATTGGTTTATGAATACTCTCAAGAAGCTAATAATTACGGGTTGGTCGAACTTCATGGCGATGAAGTCACTACCGACAAAGATTTCGACAACTTAAAGGCTCAATACGCTGCTGTTAAAAACCCAAGTGGTGATGGTGGTTACCAAGCTGACTTGCCTCACTCTGAATGTCCTAAAAAGAGTTCTTCTTGGAACGCTACCAACGATCTTCCACCTACTCCAAAGGGTGCTTACAAATATATTAACGGTACTGTGGATCCAAAAGGTGCGGGTCTTAATGCCACCACCCAATGGGCTTGTGTTGACGGAAATAATGATATTGATGATTCCAGTTCTGCTGCTAAATCTGCTTCGGCAAGTGGTAGTAAGTCTTCTGGATCTTCTTCTAGCTCCAAATCTGGATCTTCTTCATCCTCTTCTTCAACTTCTTCTTCTACCAAGAAATCTTCTGCCAACACTATCAAAGCTCAATCGATCAACTGGATCAATTACTTGAGTCTTGCAGGTGTTGCCGTGGGATTCAGCTTGATCTGATTTTACTTCTTGGGTTCATAATTTAAACGGTGATAAATACCATAATACATAAACGGTGATAATACAAATATATATGATTAGAAATAAATTGTAAGTGATAACAATCATGTAATGATGTACATTAATCTGTATAAATATATGACACTCAAGCCTTGACACCTTGCTTGATTCCATACATCATTTCTTCCTTATTGATCAAATGACCAATACTGTCAACTTCTTCCAATAACTTGTCCACATCATAGCACCAATCGTTCAACAATTCGTTCAAGTGGACATCAGATGTTCTTTCCTTCTTTTCTTCTCCATTTTCAAACTTCACCTTAGCCTTAATTGGTGCCTTTTCGAACTTGATTATTCCTTGAGGTCTATTAATTTTAGCAAAAATCATTCCCTTATTCACTAATTCACTGACATAGGCTTCAGATTCAGCAGTGGTTAATTGTAATAAGTATGCCAATCTCTCTAATCTGATGCATTGATAATATTTGTTAATGGTTCTTAAGTTGTGTTCAACAATTCTGCTTTGCAAATTTTTGTAGTTAGTTTCCAGTTGAAAAATTGATGACTTATTGAAAAAATCAACCTTATATAAGGATTCAATATTAGACCAGTGAATCAACTCATTGTTAGTGAAAATTTCCAATAAATCAAAAATCTTCAGGTTAACTTTCTTAGAGAATACTGGATTTTGCTTAATTTTGATGATTAAGTCGTATTGGTGAGGATCATGGGGAGACAAAATGATATAGTAAATTATTGAAGTCAAATAGTTCAAGTAATCCTCACTGGAGGTTTGTAATGATAATCCGGTAGTGGATTTGGATTCGATAGTGGTTGCTTCAGCATTCTTAATAAGTGGAATATCAATTAACAATAACATGTTCTTGACAATAGAGAGGTAGTCGTTTTCATAACTATTGATTTCGATTAAGAACTTCAAGTAGATTGCCTTATACTCGTCGGCCCTATCGAAGTTCCTCAAAGATTTAAGCAAGATCTTTCTACTCAAGATCTTGGCCTGGTTGAAGTCACCTTTTTTCAAAGTCAATCTTATTTGTTCCAAGATGTACTCAATCTTATCACTGAAAGGCATCAAAGAATAAGTTTCAACTTGTAAATCACACAAGATTTCCACTGCCTTGTCTAAATCATTACGTTGATACAAGTAAATCTCACTCAACTTCTTTGACACTATGGCTCTTTCGACTTCGACAAAGATCTTCTTGTCAGTTATGGTTCTAATCGTTTCAATAACCTTGATCTTGGTCTCCAACTCTTTCTTATTGTCATCTCTCAAACTATCTAAGTTATCAATAACAGCCTTGATTAAAGTCTGGATAGCGGACTTCAATTGTCCGTGCTTTTTAGACAAAACAACAATGAGGTCGTTTAAGTAGTCCCAGTCATCTTGTTTCACCAAAATAGCAATGATCTTCTCTAAAATTCGCTTCGAAGATGACACATCTGATGATTGACGGGTTTGCTTTTCGAGCACTAACAATTTGTCAATGGCAGTCTTGTAATCTGTAATTGCATCGATGATTGGGAACTGTTCATTTAATGTTTCACTGAAATCCTTTTCAGCTTTTAATGGATCTTCTCTAGACATGATGGTGATTTGTCTAAGTATTGGTGGTTCTTTAATGGTCTAAATGGTGGCAACGAGAAGTCGTGTGCGCGACGAGTCAAGATGTATATGAGAAATCAATATCAATCTTGAGGTAAACCTAAGAGGAAAAACGTCTAACACGAACGTGCTTAGTCATATAACGCTGCTTTCATTAGGAAATGATAACTTCTTTTCATTTTTTTTTTTTCCATTAAATTTTACAAATTATTTTGATCATATATAAGTTGTTCCATTAGGCGACAATGTGAAGATTTAGCTCGTGTTCGACCTGACTTTTACTGCAATTTTATTAGTTATGTCATCATTTTAAAAAAATCTTTTCAATATACTAGCTAAATCGTCAATCAACCCGGTATTACGGAAATTAAACAAAACTGAAACCATTTAATTAAGTTTAAGCTTGAGAATCAAGGGTTTCGTCAATATACATCCCACATGGATTTACCTAGTCCATTTTTAATGTAAACGACTTGCATATTTAATCTTTTTGTAACAGAATCATTAGTGTGCTTTGATGAATTTTGTTAACATCCATACTTTTTCGTATTGCAATATTTGAATATGATTTATTGTGCTGATAGCCCTAGGAAAATGCAATATGTCCATAAACTAAGTAATTCATCTTTCCTGATGCTCGACACTTGTGTGATTTTTTTTTTTTTTTTGCAAATCCGTGTATTATAATCTATCTACTAGTTTTATGCCAGTTATCTAATGTGATTTACTCATTGTTGGTTTTCTAATACTGAATCGACTGGTATTTCTGTAACAATAATCTATAGCTGCTCCAAAATATTACAACCAAGAAGCATATACCATAATAATACTTTTTTTGAGACCAGTAATGAACAAAAACCTCAAAAAAGGTACTAGCTAATTCAAACAAGTCACGTGAACAAAATTGTGAAAAAGCAGTACTCAAATTAATAATAATAATGAATCATTATTTCAACTAATGGTTGTATAGTGTAGTGGTTATCACTTTCGGTTTTGATCCGAACAACCCCGGTTCGAATCCGGGTACGACCTAATTTTTATCTTTTTGCAAGCTGAGTGCGGAGCCTGAAAATTATAAGCACGAAAGGTGGGTTTTAATTCTAGGCCAGTTTCAAGAGCCAAATTTGTAATTAGTCTTGTGCCTTTTAGGCCAGTTTCATATAGATTACCCAGCTATGATTATCAACATCAAAGCTTTGCAAGTTATACCTGAGATCCGATAGAACAAGTCCTTTGTAAACACTTTTGAATGCAAAAATTTTTCTGCCATAAAATACAAAAAGAAATGCCTTCAGCCAGATTCGAACTGACGATCTCCTCATTACTAGTGAGGTGCCTTACCAACTTGGCCATGAAGGCTTTTTTTGTTTAAATTCCGTGATATTAGTGTACGAGTCTTTAAAAATTGGTGTACTTCATTTGCCCCAATCGGCGAAATATGACCTTGATTAGCTATTTTAAGAGTTATGGGGTAATCAAAACGTATCTAGTTTCATCAAAATGCAATATTGAGGCAAACAAGTGACACATAATAAAAGTAATAAACATGAATTAATACGAAGAAGAGGTAACACCGAGCTTAGTTCAGGGCGAGAAGAGAGTCCCTCCATCTCAAGATTAATTGATTATCTTTTACAAATTTAATTTAGAAGCATACGCCTCATTAATTAGTTAGCTAGTGATGGCAAAAGGATGAGAAAACCATGAACAATCATTGACGACACTATATCGTTATTGAGGACAAAAAAAAAGGACAAAAATTGTGTTTCAGCATATACTCTATCGGGTTGGACAATGGAAGGTAACAGTTCAAGGTAAATAATCTACAAAAAATGATCTGGGTCCTGCAAAAGAAAAAAAAGACCAATTATTCTTGTACTACACAGAACTTGTGATAAGAGTCTTTAGGATAGAGCTAGTCATAGAGAACAGAATTGCTACAATTTGTGTATCTCGAAATATTCAAAAAAAATATTCAAAAGTCTCATAAGATCAGACAGCTATGCTTTGAGCATGAGTTGCCCAACATACATTCCGGTCATCAAATGACGTTGATTTGATACACGAGATATAGCTCTGGATGTGACCTCTAACCCATAACTTGTTTTATCTCTATTGCAATACTTAGCTTACACCCCCAAAAATATTCCTCAATTCTAATCATAAAACTGTACTACGATCTAAAACAAGAAGAATGTATATTCCAGTCTTGCTACTCTGATAAATCTCACATTCCTGTCTAGTAAAATCTGTTAAGATAATATGTGTATCAACTCACTTTGGTTGCAACAACTCCTGTATACACAAGGCATCTCGGTATCACCATCACACCATGAAGCACGACCCCGGTGCCAGCTCCAGCCTGGATACTCTAAATGAGGTAGCACAGAGTGTACACAAACACTTAGGCATCGCCGATGACGATAGTACCATTTCCAAGTTTGTCATCAGCTTGTTTCAAACCGTTTCTCAAGAGGGTAGTGATACACTTACCAAGTTCCAAAAGGTATTGGTTGAGAATGGAGGAGAAGACTTTCCTGAGGAGTTTGTAAGGGACTGTGTTAAGATATTGTGCAAGCCCCTCTTGAAACAAGAACCCTCAATTAAACAAGAACCAATCGCAGAACATGAACCTATTATCAAACAGGAACAAGACACTAGCATCAAACAGGAACAAGACACCAGCATCAAACAGGAACAAGACACCAGAATCAAACAGGAAAAATACACCAGCATCAAACAAGAAACAGACAGCCAGAATTTTATCAAAAAGGAAGACCAAATACAGCGAAACGGTCTGGCCCTTCCGAACCAGCATATCAAAGCTGAACAAAATAGGTCATTTCCTAAGAGTTCTGATGAATTGGTGATCGGAAACGTATATAAGGGGTTTGTGAGTAACATCGCCTCATATGGAGCATTTATCAAACTTAATAACCCACAGTCAAACCTCTCTGGGTTGTGTCACATCTCACAAATATCATTTGATGGAAGGACAAGAGTTAATCTGGTGTCAGAAGAATTGAAAGTGAAGCAAGAGGTGTTTGTCAAGATTACAAGTATAGAGAAGCAAAAGACCAATAGAGGCAATAGGGACAAAATCTCCTTATCGATGCGAGGTATCGATCAATTGACAGGTTTGGACAAAAGTGACGAAATTGAGCTCCAAGAAAGAGAACAGAGGAAAGGTCGAGAGAGAGAAAGACTAGACGCACAAATTAGAGGTGTTAAAAGAAAATTCACTTCTCCTGAAAGATGGGAAATACGCCAGTTAATAGCTTCCGGTGCTGTTTCTGCGGAAGATTATCCTGAGATAATGGGAGAGGATCCCAACTATGCATTTGAAGATCACTTAAAAGAAGACCAGCATGCAGAAGTGGATATAGAAATTGAATTAAACAAAGAGGAGCCAAAGTTTCTAAAAGGTCAAACTCAAAATTCGGTGGAATTGGCACCTGTTAAAGTGTTTAAAAACCCTGAAGGTTCATTGATTCGCTCTGCTATGAATGGATCCAAATTATCAAAACAATTCAAGGACGATAAAATTAAAGAGAAAAAAGAGAAAGAGAAGTCCGACAGAATCGATAGCTCGAAAAAGGCAGCATCTCATGATCCATTATCCGGACATAGAGAAACACAAAAGGAAGAGACAGCACCCAAGATCGATATGAAAACCAAAAACTTTATTTCAGAATGGAAGAAATCACAAAAAGCAGTGACTTTTGGTAAGAGAACTAATTTATCCATTAAAGAACAAAGAGAATCATTGCCTGTTTACTCCATGAGAAGCGAATTAGTTAATACTATAAGAGATAATCAATTCTTAGTAATTGTGGGTGAAACTGGTTCGGGTAAAACTACGCAAATCGTCCAGTATATTGTTGAGGAGGGTTTAAATATTACTTCTAAGGGCGAATCCAAGATAGTAGGATGTACTCAACCTAGAAGAGTCGCAGCCATTTCGGTTGCAAAAAGAGTTTCCGAAGAAGTTGGCTGTGTTTTAGGGGAGGAAGTTGGTTATAATGTCAGATTTGATGATACCACTAGTCCTAGAACCAAGATAAAGTATATGACGGATGGTATGCTTCAAAGAGAAGCATTAAATGATCAAAATATGAACAAATATTCTGTTATAATGTTGGATGAAGCCCATGAGCGTACAATAGCCACTGATGTATTATTTGCATTATTAAAACAAGCAGCAAACCAAAACCCAGATTTGAAGATTATAGTCACGTCTGCAACATTAGATTCCCAAAAATTCTCCAAGTTTTTCAATAATTGTCCAGTGTTGAATATTCCAGGCAGGACGTTTCCAGTTGAAATCATGTATACTAAAGAACCAGAAATGGATTATTTACAAGCTGCATTGGATTCGGTAATTCAAATTCATATTTCTGAACCAGAAGGTGATATTTTGGTGTTTTTGACAGGTCAGGAAGAAATCGATACTAGTTGTGAAGTATTGTTTGAACGAATGAAAGTTTTAGGGGATTCGGTACCTGAGTTAATTATATTACCGGTATACTCTGCGTTACCCTCAGAAATGCAAACACGAATCTTTGAACCTACACCACCCGGATCCAGAAAAGTGATTTTAGCCACCAATATTGCTGAAACTTCGATTACTATTGACGGAATATATTATGTTATTGATCCCGGATTTGTGAAAATGAATGCATATGATTCTAAAGTGGGGATGGATTCATTAATGGTTTCACCTATTTCTCAAGCACAAGCAAGACAAAGGAGTGGTAGAGCAGGTAGAACAGGTCCTGGTAAATGTTACCGGTTATATACTGAAAATGCGTTTAAGAATGAAATGCTTCCTAATACCATCCCTGAAATTCAACGACAAAATTTATCGTATACGTTATTGATGCTTAAGGCTATGGGAATCAATGATGTTCTTAATTTTGATTTTATGGATCCTCCTCCAGCCAATACTACACTCACAGCCCTTCAGGACTTATACACGTTATCCGCACTTGACGAAGAAGGATCGTTAACTACGCTTGGGCGGAAAATGGCTGATTTCCCCATGCAACCGGCTTTGGCTAAAACATTAATTGCCTCGGTAGAGTTTGGGTGTTCCGATGAAATTTTGAGCATTGTGGCCATGCTTTCAGTGCAAACGATATTTTATAGACCCAAAGAAAAACAAAGCGCCGCTGATCAACGCAAAGCTCGATTTCATCATCCACAAGGAGATCATCTTACGTTATTGAACGTATATCGATCATGGACTCTTAACGACTACAGCAAACAGTGGTGTCAGGATAATTTTATTCAGGAAAGAAGTATGCGGCGAGCACATGAAGTACGACGTCAACTTGTCACGATCATGAGAAAATATGGCCATCCTATTGAGCTGTGTGGAACCCAACTTGATCGTGTACGTCGGGCGCTTGTCTCTGGCTTTTTCAAGCAATCATCTAAAAGAGATCCTCAGGAGGGATATCGTACTGTGAGTGAGCAAACCCCAGTTTTTTTGCACCCATCACTGGCACTTTTTGGTAAGAATTCCGAATATGTACTCTACCACACGTTACTCTTGACCACCAAGGAATATATGCATTGTGTTACAGCAATCGAACCTTCATGGCTAGCAGAATTAGCACCTTCTTACTTTAAAGTGGCAGATCCCAACCGGAAGAAGGGAGGAAAGATTGTACCTTTGCGGGGAAAGACTGATTGGAAACTCAGCGCTCATCATGAGGCAAAGAAACGAGCCATGGAGAGTATCAATAATTGAGGGGTGTAAAGGTAATAGTGTATTTTTATTAGGAGCATATTGAACAAGATTTATTTTAATGATACCGAAATTGTTCTGCTGAAGATTATCGATCGAATCACTGTCAATAATTATCATTGACTATCTTTATCATTGACTATCTTTATCATTCATGTGGATATACCAATTAATTTGTAATCCTATGTGGTACCGATCAAAATGCAACCCTATGTGGTACAATTAAACTGTAGCCGTGGATAGTACCATTAAGTAAGAATAGCCCATTAATGTACTTTTTAGAAGTGTACTATAATATTAATTTATACTATGATATTTCCAAGTAAGTTTTGCTCATCACAATTAGTTCCTCCTGTTTCTGTTGCTTTATGATAACAGTGACTATCTCTTAAAGTTATAGCCATCATTACTACTGCCCTTCAATCTCATTATCATCTTCCATGGAACTCCTAACCTTCAGTCCTGTTCTGGACGTTTTCCGGCATGCGCGGTGTGGAATGAATGTGATCGCAGCAACTGCCAAATCGGCATGCTCCGGTTCTCCACATTAGCGTGATTTATTTGACCCGTGTTTCCTGCTCCTTTATATCTGGTGATACGCTTTTCCGGACCTCTTGTGCTCATCATCTCATTTGTTTCTTCTAGTGAGCCCTACAGCCCCTGGTCATGAAAAGTGCTAAATCCACCAAGGATGCCATCAACAACCACCTCAGCTTGTACAGCTCCAGCTCAACCATTCCATCCTCAGGCTTGAAGCTGTTACGTCGCAAGTTTTCCCTCCAACCAATTGCTCCCACCGAGTCCTCCACAAGCTCCGTCCTAGACTGTCGTGTGCTACATTCGGATGACGATGGTAACTTCGTGGACCCTGACGGACGTATCGTTACCCTCAAGGGTATCAACGTGGATGGCTCCATGAAGCTCCCCACCCTGCCCTATTTACCATCTTACAAGGGAGACTCCAGCAAGTATGATGACATCTTCTTTGATGGCGATAACGTCTCGTTTGTGGGACGCCCGTTCCCGTTGGAAGAAGCTCATCTGCACTTACTCAGAATCAAATCTTGGGGCTACAATACCATCCGTTACTTACTCACATGGGAATCCATAGAACATTCGGGTCCAGGCATTTATGACAACGAGTTTGTAGACTACACCATCAAAATCCTTTCCATTATTCACAATATAGGCGGCCTTTACGTGTTTTTAGAGTTCCATCAGGATGTGTGGTCCAGATTTAATGGGGGGAGTGGGGCGCCCATGTGGACGTTGTACGCAGCAGGACTCCAGCCAAAGCGATTTGCAGTTACCGAGGCTGCCATCATCCACAACGAGTCCCGGTTCCATAATCAAAAACACCTGGATACCTATCATAAGATGATGTGGGCCTCCAACTATAAGCGTTTGGCAACAATGGTCATGTTCACCTTGTTTTTTGGAGGAAAAACCTACTTTCCTACTCTTGTACTTGATGGGAAAAACATCCAGGACTACCTCCAAGACCACTACTTTCTGGCCATGGGCCATATCTGGACTGCCATTAACAAGAGCCTTCCTGAAATGGTTGCAGACGGTACCATTCTCGGCTTTGAGCTGATGAACGAACCTAACAAAGGATTGCTTGGTCATGAAGATTTGACGTATGTCCCTGGCACTCAACAGCTCAGAGTAGGAACCACACCTACAGTTTACCAAGCCATGAGGTTGGGAATGGGTTTTCCATGCGAGGTTGATGAATATAGAATCTCAGTGACAGGTCCCCAAAAATTTGCAACCAAAATCATTGACCCCAAGGGTGAAAGAGCTTGGCTCACGGTTGAGGAGGCTAAAATTATAGACGCAAAATATGGTTGGAAAAGAAGCCCCGATTGGATAGTAGGTGAATGTATTTTCGCTCGTGAAGGTGTTTGGAGGTGGGACAAGAGTATCGACTTTGAAAACTTTCCCAACCTAACTGAAGAGAAACGTCTCGATATAAGTATTGCACGGTGTGAATTACGTCTCCCTAACTACTTCAATCAAGTTTCTTCTAAACACAACCATTGTCCTCTTAATGGGATTAGACCAAAGTGTATCGACAGTGAATACTTCATCAACAATAACTTTCTCGAGTTCTATATCAAGTTCAAAAAGGTCATTAGGGACATCAATCCAGATGTATTTGTATTCATCCAACCCCCGGTCATGGATATTCCACCTAAATTAAAAGATCATCCGGACGGAATCATAGACAAGAAAACCGTATACTGCCCACATTATTATGATGGTATGTCATTGATGTTTAAAACTTGGAATACCAAATATAACGTCGACACTTTAGGAATTATGCGTGGACGCTATTTGAACCCAGTATTGGGTATTGTGTTTGGAGAGAGGGCAATTAGAAATTGCATCAAAAAACAATTCATCGAAATAAAGAAGGAAGCAGCTGAATACTTGGGTCCTGTGCCTGTATTGATGTCTGAAACTGGAATGCCATTTGATATGGATGATAAGAGATCTTATAGAAATGGAAAGTATATTTCACAAACAGCTGCATTAGATGCATTAAGTAATGCTTTAGAAGGACTGAATATGTCTCATACATATTGGTGCTACACCAGTATTAACTGTCATGAATGGGGAGACCGGTGGAACAACGAAGATTTTTCATTTTGGTCTTGTGAAGACCGGAATATATGTTATGATGACAAATCATCTCCAGCTACACCACAATCTATGAGTAGAAGGGGTAGTATCGTCAAAACATTAAATGTCAAATCTAGAAGAGCTAGTGATGCTAAGATTTTACTTAAAAACAAAATGCAACGAGCTGGACTTGCACCAAAACCATCAAAATCAAAACTTCATCCCGATCAACTGTCTTCATCTCCAGAAGCCCCAGAAAAGGATTCAGATGAAGACACTTACGATACTAGCTCTCTTCAAGATTCCACATTAATTTCTTCAACAAGTGAAAATGTTCCTTATAAGTCCAACAAAAAATGTTATGCTTCACCGGATGGAGTGCGAGCTCCCAACGCGGTGATAAGACCATATGTTGTTGCAACTAAGGGTACACTTGTGGGAGTTGAGTTTGACTATAGAGCAGTAAAGTTTGGGGTTTCACTTGCAATTGACAATTCTGACCCTACATTGAAAACCATTCCCACCATCATTTTTGTTCCTAAATGGCATTACCCATTTCTTAATTATGGGGATATATTTTTGACTTCAGGATATGTCAAATACAATGAAGCCTTGGAATACTTGGAATGGTACCATGACGCTGGTGACGATAAAACGGACTCCCCTTCCGCAGATGGAATTGAAACTATTATAATCAAAAATAATAGTGGTTTGCTCGAAGAAAGTAAACCTAGAGACGTGGGTATTCTACCATATGTTGGAGAATTAAAATGTCCAACCACATAAAAAGACTATTATATATAAATATGTATATTATTATTTAGAGTTATTGAATGATTCTTATTAATTCCCACATAATCCCGATGTTAATGTACAATCTAAAAACTTAAATCTTCTTCTTCTCTTGCCCTCTTTGATACCCCCTTTAGTTCATCGGCAATTAATTCACTAACAAATTTAGCAAAGTAATCCACATATGGCTTTAAACTCGTTCTTTCATAATCTAGTTTCTTTTCAGACTCGGTGCCATTTTGTTCCCATTTATCTAATTCATTTTGTAATTGTCTTAAATTTGGTGCAGTAGTAGGATTGAATCCATAATCATCATCATCAGGATTTCCGGATATATTTTTGGTTGGATCAAATGGTACACATACATTACCTGTACCAGGATGAATACAGAATGGAGACTTCAATAAATGGATAACCTGTCTAGAAACCTCCACATCTAGTCTTGGATACATGTAGTAAAGAATAATATCCTTTCTAGCTTCAAGTAGTTGATTTGCTTGAGCAGTAGACTTTAACACCTTTTTAGCCACAACATTGATATCTTCCCATTTATCCCTGGAGCTGGAAATTCCGGAAGCATTTTTCCATTTATTTTTCAATTCTGATTGTAATTTTATATCTGGTAAAAATGATAATAACTCCTCAATTTGAGTCCAGCTTTTTGCGTCGGGGGCAGTATCAGGGGCAGTAAACCATGGGTCTTGATCATCGAGAATAATCTCTACGAACAGTTCACTTAAAATCTCCAAAGATCTCTCAATATGTGGATGTAAAGGTCTTTTAATCAGCAAAAGCTTTTTAGAAGATAATTTAGATTGTTTCGAAGCCAATATATCCATATAATCAATAATAGACTTTCTGGTGATTTCGTTCATCTGACGAGCTCTGGAGTCACTGATCCAGCAGTGGGCTCCTCTTCTTCCCGAGAAAACCCACACCATATGTTTGAATCCAAAATCATCTCTTAAAGCAGCATCGATCACTTTGGAACCTACTCGTATGAACTTCCAGCATTTGACACAAATATCTGTTTTTTGGCAACACGTTCTTATGTCATCATAATCTGTCAAATCTATATCAAATACCAATTCTTTAGACTCAGGCTTCATGGCAGTCTTGGGAAGGTTTCTTCTCTCTTTAGGGTTAACAGTGTAAACCGCTCCGATTTCAAAACGGGTTGGATTGGCGTTGACAACAGACTCCTTGAACTCGTCCAACCCACCATACGAATTGTATCTTTGATAAGCTCCGGTCCGAAACTCAAAGGCAAACTCTCTCATGGTGAAGTCTTTGGTGGCTTTTGGTGAGTGACTTAGCCATCTGAAAACTTGCTTGAAAGGGAGCAAGCGTCTGTAGAAAAAAAGCATATCTTCGGAGGAAGGCTTCAGCGAGGCCTGGTGACCGTCAGAGGGGATGGTGTCCATATTGGTGTTGAGACTGGGATTGACTTCGATGGTCATAGTAACATTATTTTACGCGACGCGTATGGGGTATTATACACTACCGAGATGGATGGGATCAGAGATACGAACGAGGATGATACCAGGAGATGGGAAGGGAAAGTTCATATCAATAGAGATTTATTAAGTTGTTCATCGTGGAAAACCACGTAACTTTTATTTACTAAATTTGGTTTATGCTTGATGGTACGAGTTTAATTAGTGGCTGCGAAATTTGTTCAACAGTTATCTATTATCAACTGTATAGACTATTGAAGTAGTTTGATTCAATAACTCCAATCTAACAAGTATTCCATTACCTTGTTCTTTGCCAACATTTATCACTCTCTTTTCAATAATAAATGACTGAACTTTACTAAGCTCTCACCCTTCGTTGCCTTCTACAGTCCTACTAATTTATTCTTTCCTTTATTCGATTATTCTATCTGCTTTCCTTGTGGACTAATGTACATTATTCGTGGTGGAAGATAAGCGACACACCCTCATCACCTGCAGTCACCAACTTCTTACCATTGTCAACGACTGCAAAATCCAAAACACCCATGTTGTGGCCAACTCCAGCAAAGAGTTCTGCTCCGGTTCTGGTATCCCATTTGTAGATCTTACCGTTCATGGAAGAACCAACCAAAATTGGTGTGTTATCGATGAATTCCAACTTGGTGATAGCATCGTCGACCTTGATGGTTTTACGCAATCTCCATTGCAAGGCTTCGAAGAGCAAAAGATCACCCGAAACCAATCCTACAGCAAGCAAGTTGATTTGTGGGGCAGAACACCATGCAATAGCTTCAATAGAAAGTTCGGCAATGTCTTCAACATTATCTAAAGCCTTTAAGGTGTGCACTGGCTTTCCGTTGTCGTTATTGATTATAGTCAATTGACCATCACGACCACCAACGGCAACCACATTCTTGAAGATTTTGACGGTGACCCAAGGGCTTTCAATTCCCTTGAAATCGGGATGAGGCAGTAATTTGTAATTAACAGCTCCGGTGAAACAATTCCAGTTGACCACGGTACCATCTTCAGAAACGGTGACCAAGGTCAAATCGTTTTCATCCTTACTGTCCACAAAAACACCCCCATTACATTCAAGAGTGTGAGAGAATCCTGACATGACTTGGACTAAAGATCCTGAAGATTTATCGATTTGATACACCCAAACGGAACCGTCGTTGGCACCAAATGCAAAGAAAGGTAAAGTTGGATGAGCAGTGACCCACAAAACTTCTTCAACTTCTTCCAATTCACCAAACTTGACCCACTTTTCACCACCTTTGGTGGCTTTGTGTACTTGTATGAACCCAGCCATATCTGCGGTGATCACAAAATCTCCCGAACCAGTGAAACTTCCTGCAATAACCGATTCCTTATGGCCAGCAAGCTCACCCACAAATCTAGGTGGTTGAGTGTGAGTAGTCCACATGTAGGCAGTATCATCAGCACCACCGGTGACCACTAAAGGAAGTTTAGGGTGTTTGAAAATGGTAAAGATACTGTCCTTGTGTTGGTCGAAGTAACTCCATGAGTTGTTGGACATATCGATTTCTAAAGCCTCGCCATCGTCTTCCATATCTTCATCCTCATCTTCTGGAGCTGGAGCATTTTCATCATCTGCAACTTCTTCAGCAACCTCATTGAGGTCCAAGAACTCTTCTTGTTCTTCTTGTTCGTCGTGGAGCCTTTCTGGATATTCTTCTGACATTAGATACTAGGCCTTGATTAGTGGAGGTGGCAAGACATTAATAAGCTTATCGATGAGCGAAAATTTTGAGACCGTATACCAGGGTGTGTGCAGGACATCAGTCCAAACCACAACCCCATTACCAACCATAATTGCTCCCAAAAGCATCAATAAACGTGTGCTCGTAATGTACAAAGTGCTCTGTTGTGGTTCTAACGGCCAGTACCAATTGGGGATAGGAAACGATGAGGATCAGCGGCAATTAGTGGCTGCAAAGTTTTTGGTAGGTGATCAAATACACACCCAGATGGAGGTAGAACCAATAGAGATCGTGTGTGGGGGCAACCACACTTTGGTGTTGTTTCGTAATGGTGTAATTTATAGTGCTGGCGACAACAGCTATGGCCAATGTGGTCACCCGGAGCTTGGGCCAATCGAGATGTTTACTCCAATTGCTGGCACTTGGACGAAGGCTGCTTGTGGGTGGGAGTTTACAATTTTGGTGAACGAGGCAGGAGAAGTTTATGCTTGTGGACAAGGTCTCAAGGGGGAATTGGGGCTCGGGAAGGGCGTTAGTGGTAAAACTCTCACCAAGGTCGCAGACTTTGGGGCTGGTAATGTGGAACAGATCCGATCTTCACTAAACCATACGATAGTACAATTGAAAGATGGACGTCTATATGGCTGGGGAAACTGTCGCAAGGGTCAATTGGGGACTACAAAGGTTATTGGAACAAAGCTGGAGTCTGTGTTCTGGACACCAAGAGAGTTGCAATTTGAGGGGTTAGGCGCTGTTCAGTTCTTTGGAGTGGGTAGAGACTACACTGCGTTTTACGGTAATGGGTATAGAGAGTATGGTAAGCAGGTGGTGAGGGAGGCTGTGGTTACAAATCGTCCAGTAGTAGCCCTCAAGACCATGTGGTCATCTTCACATCTACTTCTTGACAATGGCCATATTGAGTCCTATGGTAACGATAGCCATGGTCAATTGTATCCTCAAAGCGAGCTCCAGATATCTTCTTACGAGATTGGAAGTGAACATGGACTTGTGGTTTCGAAAGGTAATACTGTCCATGCCTGGGGCTGGGGAGAGCATGGAAATTGTGGAGAAAAAGATGAACAGGAGGGAACGTCTTTGGCTGAACGTGTAACGTATCCACTCAATGAAATCTATAATAATCCAGAGAAGGTACTTCTTCTTGGATGTGGATGTGCTACTTCATGGGTGGTTACAGAAGCTCATCAGTGAGAAGCTCATCAAGCTCATCAGTGAGAAGCTTATCAGTGGGATGATTTGATTCTAAAAAGATTGGAGACATGTGTTTCCGTAAGTTCATAAGCACACCATACTCGAATCATTTCCATCAATTTTCATAATGGACATTCATGGCATTTCATACTACTAAAAGAGAGAGATTTACAATGTGACGAGGTATCTTTCCCATATTCATTGCCAAAGGCTCAATATGGAAAATATGTTCAACGTATTCTTCTCGGACAGCCGTATCGATGACCAACCAATGGCCGGTTCGAGACAAGTCTCTAGCCTGCTATTTGGCCACCTTCTTAGCCGTCCATACGAAATAACGTTGCCGCTACTTCGTATGATGAGCATTAAGAATTTTCGTGAAGGTTATAGAAGATTCTCGATCCGGGTAACCTGCCGTGTGCGCATACATCAAACCCTAACTTTTAAGACTACCAACCCCTCCAAGGAGTTTAATCATTAGTAGTCTATCATTGGTTGATATTAGACGATCCCTATTAAGTTTCATATACATCCTGAATATGTTTGGTGCAGTGTGCTCAGGAAGACCCATTCAATTGGCAGATCAGGTAGAACCCACCAAGTATGTGATAAATGTGCCCAATGCCAGTAATATCAACTACATCACCATTTTCCTCCTTCCCAACTCAGATTTCGTGGATGTGAACTATACTGCATTGATCTACTTCAAGTTACCTTCTCAAGAATTCCAATTGTTAGGAGGAATCAATCCCAATAAGCCTTCAGCAATCTACAGATTAAATAACACAGTACAGGCAAAGGTAGCTGGTGATGACATGAACATAGATGACAACTCTGTGATTGCAAACGACACCACTACCATACAGATTGGTATCTCCATCGAGCCCACCCCACAAGCAGAGTTATTGTTAACGCAACAACGAGAAAAATCCAATACTGCATTGGTTCCTTCAAAACCAGCACCCAAATCCGCCAATGACATTGCCATTTTGGCAAATAAAATAGTAGGTCATGCATATAACTACTTGGGTAGTTTTATAGATGATGCAGGGAAAGTGCCTATGAGAGCATTTGACAATTGGTGGGATAAATTCAAGACCAAATTGGCCAATAATCCCAACTTTTTGGACACATTAGATTCCTAAACAATTTTAGGATCTTCAGCCTCCCAAGAACACTATCATCAACGGGTCATCAACGGGGTCCTACAGATGAATTCAATTCAAACGTATATTATAACGTTCAGAGAAGTACATACTCTCAATACACGATCGACTTTCTAACAAAGCTCACTCAGTGGCATTGTTATCGAAAACACATCCTTCGAGAGAGAAAAAAGAATTGGGATATTATCGACACTATTGGAGTTTCAACCAGTGAATGGTACTCAATTCAATATTCGAGAATTTCCTTCTCTTTGTGAGACTTGTAACCCTTGGTCTTATTGAAGGTACCGTTGTGAGACGAGTTCTTCTTTCCATGGTGCTTCTTTTTGTCTCCTCTCTTGTCCTTGTGGTGTTTTTCCTTTTCATGGTGAGTTTTGTTGTGAGTCTTGTTGTGGCCATCATGGTGAGTTTTGTTATGGTGAGTACTATTGTGCTTACCGTGCTTCTTACCTCTAGCCTCAAGAACTGGTTCTTGTCTAACGACAACAGTCTCCGGAATAGGTTCGGTGTCAACTATCAAAGAGTTGGAAACAGGCTTGGGGACTGGAGAAGCAAAAACACCAGTGGCAATAGTAGCAGCAAGAATAGCAGAGAACAACTTCATGTTAATTATTTGATAAGGCTACAAAGCTAAAAACTTTTGGAATTTAATGGGGTATTTATATTGAAGAAGATAACTAAATCTTTTTGCAAGATTATTCAAGTGTGGTTGTGGTTGCGGTCCCGAACATAACCTACTAGAAAGTTATACTGATAGGCAATTAGCAAAAGAAATTAAGCGTTAATTCAGCCATTCCAGCACGTCAAGTAATGCAGGAGCTGCGGCATTGATGGCTCTTGATGAACACATGGCCCCTTTTAGCAATGATCTGTGGTGATTCTGAATTCCAACTGAGGATCTAGAATATGTAACCAGATTATGATATCGCTATGAAACGGAAACATTAGAAAAAAAATGCACGTAGACGTCAATTTTCAGAAGTCGGGATAATCGAAGTGGGACCGCAGCAAGATGCCGGCTATAGCAGATTTAGCTTCATCAATATGGTGAAATACTAGATTTGGAAATCACAGTAGTTTATCCGATAACTTTTGGCAGGTGATGTGGGGCACTCTCCGGAAAGAATAGAAATTGAGCTTTGAATATTGCTGAATTGGATAAAGATAAGCCTGGAATTAACGCCGATAACCAATAGTGGTATAAATAGATATTAAAAATAGCTACAATAAAAAAAGTAGGAAATGTATTGAAGGATCAGAACGTTTCGATGTGTGGCACCCGTGATTGCAAACAACGGGCCTGGCTCCAAATGTATCGGAGTTAGTTACGAGCTTAGATGTTTAATGGGAGGCAGTGCGAAATTGACCGGGGCTAATTCCTGATAGACAGATTATATACAGATTGTGTATAGGGCCAATAATGGAAGGAAAGGGTATATATATAAATGGTTTAACGGGGAGATAAAAATATTGACTCAATTTGGATCCACTTCTGGATAAACCAATAGGTGGGCCAATCAATTTTTCTTTGGTATTTGATAAGATATGAGAAAAGTACCGACATTACAAGCCACGTCCGTCTGTTAAGCCTACAGAGGAATGCGTCGATTGGGTCTAGTTCTGGAAACAATATTTGTAGACTCCCGAACCGCCTCTACAGCCAGGGGTTGTAAGCGAGAGCTGTAGCACCACGCATTATAATGTAATGTAAAGAGACCATGGGACGCTTGGAACTGAATCAGCTGGTATTGTTCTAGATTCAAGAGGATTCACCGAGGTGCAGTGAGCTCAATGCTGATATTTGAGAGAGGTCTTGAGCAACATTGTAAATTGGGAGATCTAGAAACGGTTACGGGGGTGTATTTAAGAGGTAAAAAAATGGCCTCTGATCAAAGGATGATAATCCTTTTTCACTGAGAAAAAACAATACACCCAACGGAACTAATTGCTTGATGAGTTTTGTTTGATGAGTTTTGTTTGATAGAGTTTTGTTTGCTAGAGTTTTGTTTGATGAGTTTTATTTGCTAAAGAATTTATGCTTAAGGATTAACAATATGTTCGAGTAGAAACTCCTCCAATCCTCTTCTCAGTCTTGGCTAGCTGCGACAAAATCCATCTAAAGACCACATTACAATACAAAACCTCTCAATTACCACCAGTGTGTTTAACCACCTCAATTACCACCAGTGTGTTTAACTACCTCAATTACCACCAGTGTGTTTAACCACCTCAATTACCACCAGTGTGTTTAAACTACCTCAATCACCACCAGGGTGTTTCTCTTAACCAACCCATTTAAAGAACTACTCCAACAAAAATTTCTTAAATTGTACAAATAACCATTGTTTTTTTACAAGTCCTACTGAAAATTGAACATTTTGAGATTTTCCGATAAAATTTTTGTTAGAAATTTTTGTTCAAGAAATTTTTGTTCAAGGCCAAATTTTGTTCAAGGCCAAATTTTTGTTGATGGCCAAATTTTTGTTGATGGCCAATTGTTGTGAAATTTTGTCAACCCACACCAACGTTTGGCGTCGCCGTATTGCAGCCATACATTAACGACCAAGCCAACTAGTAGAACCGTGGCCCCACTCAAGCCCGCTATATATTGCCGTTCCTGTCAGGAAAAGCAATCAGGAAGAACTGCACAAAACAGACACGCTAAACCTCGATGATGCTACCACACGTGCCGCCTCCCTAGTTAGTGACGGTCCATCAGTTCCGTGGCCCGTCCCATAGTGGCACCTCATCGACAGTTTGTAAGCACCGCGCCACACTTTTCACTGGCTGCCAAATATAAATCCACAAACTTTTCAGTTTTCTCTTTCATACCAAAAGTCCAACCTTTAGTAGTACCTCGGATAGTTCCAACAACTATACCACTTTATATCCTTCAATTCATCTTCTTCTATGACAGTCGACTCCACTTCACAATACGGTTTCGGTACCAAGGCCATTCATGCTGGTGCACCTGTGGACCCACACACCGGTGCTGTGATTGAGCCCATCTCGTTGTCGACCACGTTTGCACAATCTGAACCTTCCAAGCCAATTGGGATCTACGAGTACTCTCGTTCTGCCAACCCTAACAGAGACAACTTTGAAGCAGCTGTTGCTTCTTTGGAAGGTGCCAAGCACGCGTTGGCGTTGTCTTCAGGTTCTGCCACCACCGCGTTGGTTATTCAATCTTTGCCAGTCAACTCACACATTATCTCTGGTGGTGATGTGTATGGTGGTACTCATCGTTATTTTACCAAGGTTGCTAACACTCACGGTGTTGAAGCCACTTTTGTTGGTGATTTGGCCAAGGATTTACAAGCTAACATCAAAGAAAATACTCGTTTGGTGTGGTTAGAAACTCCTTCCAACCCAACCTTGTCTGTTACCGATATTGCCAAGATCACTCAAATCTTGAAGGATCACCAATCTAAGACTGGTAACAAGATCTTGTTGGTGGTTGACAACACCTTCTTGTCTCCATACATCTCCAACCCATTGGCTCATGGTGCTGATGCCGTTGTCCACTCTGTCACCAAGTACATCAACGGTCACTCTGATGTTGTTATGGGTGTCTTGGCCACCAACGATGACGAATTACACGAAAAATTCAGATTCTTGCAAAACGCTATTGGTTCCATTCCTTCTCCATTCGATTCTTGGTTAGCTCACAGAGGTTTGAAGACTTTGCACTTGAGAGTTAGACAAGCTTCCACCACTGCTCAAAAGATTGCTGAAGTCTTGGCTGCTCACCCATCTGTCTCCTTGGTTAACTACCCAGGTTTGAAATCTCACCCTAACCATGATGTTGTTTTGAGACAACACAGAGATGGTTTAGGTGGTGGTATGATCTCTTTCAGAATCAACGGTGGTGCCAACGCTGCCTCCGTGTTCACTTCCAGCACCAAATTGTTTACTTTGGCTGAATCTTTAGGTGGTATTGAATCTTTGGTTGAAGTTCCTGCCATCATGACCCACGGTGGTATTCCAAAGGCCGAAAGAGAATCCAACGGTGTTTACGACGACTTGGTCAGAGTCTCCGTCGGTATCGAAGAAACCGATGATTTGATTGCTGACATCAAGCAAGCTTTGGAAAAGGCTTCTGCTTAGAATTGTATTAATAGATTAATAAACTCAGTAGAGTGAATAAAATACGAACTATGACTAGGCTAAGTACTCAGCAAAAGAGAGTATAATATTAGAAAGGCTGTAAGGACCGTAGATATTAGAATATACACCAACTTTAAAGGATGGTTAAAGGAGTAATGTCAGTTGAAGAACTTTAAGATGATGGTTAAAAGAGTAATGTCAGTAGAACTTGTCTTTTTACAATCATGTCTCCTTCCCTCGCAGTTCCAACTTTTAGCAGCCAAAAATGCACATATCCCCCGAACATAATCCTACTGTCTGACAATAGTTGATCAGTTGGAGAATGGGAGTATATCGAGTTGGACTTTTCCAGCTTTGACTTTCAGCTTTGACTTTTCCAGCTTTGACTTCCAGCTTTGACTTTCAGCTTTAACTTCCAGCTTTGGCTTTCAGCTTTGACTTTCAGCTTTGACTTTTCCAAAACACTTCTATTATATATTCAGTCCCGAAACCTCAACGAGCTATATTAACGCTGTCTATTTATATCCTTCTCGATGTGTCAAAGTTAACGAAGTTGGCCGGTTAGATGCAGCCAGAACACATTGCCGTATCTAAACTATATGACCCCTCTGGTCTGAAAAATTGCGTATTTAAAACAACTGTAGGACGTGTACTCCAATCCGCATCTATGAGCAAGCAAAGGACAGTTAATCGAACCAAAGCCAAGTAGAACATGATATTAATATGATTGTGAGACACTTTTAAGCTCATCAAATTGCTTGACTTCAGATATACATTTAAATAGACTCACAAAATTATACCGAAATCATACCGCATAATATCGAGAATAAAATGAACCTTTTGCTTCAAACTAGCTACTCTAATTCATAGTCTAATTCGGAAGAATGGCTTGCCGAAGTCACGTGGCACTTCTGGTGACAACTTCTCTTCAGTTGTATGATGTGTTCGTTTCTAACCAATTCAATTAAGTTTATTTTATCCACACAGCTTATTTTTGCTGCAGTATCATGAAGCTTAACTTGCTAGCAATTATATTAGCCACTGCACTTACCGCTCATTCTCAAATTGTCGATACTGAAGAAGAGTTAATTTGCAATAATCCAGAAAACCCCCACGACTGTTATCCTCGGTTATTTGTTCCCAGCACTGAGTGGCAAGTAATTAAAGAAGGCCAGGATATTCCTCCTGGATTACACGTTAGATTGAATATAGACACCCTTGTCAGAGAAGCCAAAATCATGGACCCTACTGAAGAAGATGTGGCTGAACCACAAGAGTTAGTGGTATCATCACCATTAGAGGATGAGGTTGATGATTCTCAACATCAAGATAAGCAAACCCAGAAAATTATCCAGGACAAAATTAAAGAATTTAGAAAAAAAGAAAGATCGAAAAGGGTGAATAAGGATGATTTGGATAACTACCAAGGTGCGGTGGACGAGGTGGTACTGTTTGATGGTGATTACTCCAGATTAGACCAAGCATTGAACACATTGGAAGATTTGAGTCACGATATTGAGTTCGGTGTTAAGCTTACAACTACAAGTGAAGTTTTTGACCATTTCATTAAAATTGTTGATGCAACTAATGATCAAGACATTCAAGATAAAATATACCGTATCATGGCATCTTCACTCCGTAACAATCCAGATGCTGTAACCAACGTGTTATCGAACTTATCTAGAGATTTTTTGGTTGGATTATTCTCCCGATTAACCGGCAATTCCACCAGTGATGTGATTCAAAAACGTATTCTTGGTGTGATTCAGGCATTGGCTCAAAACAATCATTTCACGGCAAAATACTTCAGTAACGAATATCCTTCTACTAATGAGGGAATCACTTTATTAGTGAAAGATTTTCCAAAGTTAGGAAATCAAGCAAAGGCCAGATTACTCGGACTTTTCGAAGATCTTCACTTAGTTGATCTTACTACTCATCAAAATGATAGAAGATCTGTGGAGAACAAATTAAATCCAGATTTTCAAATCTCCAGATTCTTACAAGACTCATTAGCTGAAAACAAGGCCAGTTCATCTCATCAATTAAAAGTATTCTTTAATCTGTTGAGTGATATTCATATTGCTAATAAAGATTTGAAACCAACCGACGATTTCTTGAATTGGTTAGGTCAAGAAATTGAAACTAGAAAGGAGTACAAGAAGAGATCGGACTATCCCGAAGAAGACAAGCAGTTTGATGAACAAATGCTTAGAGCAAGACACGAGGTTTTTGGAAATCCCAAGGCCTTAAGAAAGGCAATGAATGACGAATTATAGTAAGTAAATACAAAGTACATGACAAATTACCCTTATAATACTTGTAGATATAACTGATTCTGACTACGCTTGAATATTGTTACGTGATTTATATTAAGGTTTTGTATGTGACGAGTTAATCTAATCGAACAAACCGAAACCCATGTCGTCATCGGATTCTTCCTTTTCTTCTTCAGCCTTTTCTTCAGCAGCTGGAGCATCACCAGAGGCAGCAGCGGCACCACCAGATGGGGCAGCAGCACCACCGGTTGGGACAGAGGACAACTTTTCGTTACCTTCGGCAATCAATTCTTCGACGTTCTTACCTTCGACTTCAGCCAACAATTGGGTGATCTTTTCTTCTTCGACTTCGATGGAGACGGATTCCAAGACAGCCTTGATGTCGGCAGCAGATGGGGAGGTCTTACCGGCGTTGACCAATAATAAGTAGGCAGCTAAGTATTTCACTAAATTGTTAGTACTAGTTTAAATGGTTAAATAAGGATATGGGACGTCGTTTTAGGCGCTTCAGGTGTATTAGGAACGTTCCTAAAGTTTGGATTGATGTAATTCAACGCTTGACTCGTCTGTTGGTACTTTGTTGATTGATCTCTGTTCATGGTAGAAGGGAAACATTTTTGCTGGGTTTGATGTATTTGGAGTTGATTGAAATCACTCTGATAGCTCCTCCACTATACGCTCCATCCTTATGGTCTTTCGTCACATACTATTTGATGTCTATGTAGCAATAATATCAATGCACTGAAAATCAGTTTTCAACTACCTGGTTGAAAAATTTGATGGGTTTCCCAAAACGGAAGTTCGCGCGAGCCGCACTAAACAGGGCTAGAGCCCTAGTCGCACGGTTGAATGCACGTGTCACAATATACAGTGTATCACCATATACAATGATTTATCTGATAAGACTGTTGACAACACAGTTCTAACAATCAACATGATCATGACTCAATACGTAGAACAAGGACTTGGTATATGTTGATGTTGGATTTTTTTTTTTATTTTTTCCCCACCAATTTCACAAGCAATAATTACAATATTTTTGGAATCTATCTACTAGTTTCAGCCAGTTATAATTCCATAAGATAATGGTAACAATTTCACACTTTTGGCTCCCGTTTAATCCACGTACCCGAGCTTCATATTAATGGGAGAGTCAAGATGCCATCTGTAAATGAGCTTGTAAGACTCAATGCCTCAATTTGAGACAAAGAACCATGAGGTCCCACATTTGTCCTCCGAATTATCGTAAACTTAAATACTGACAACTAAAAACAGAAATTTTGAATAAGCTCCATTATCGGTTGAATAGGTATTTTTTTTTAATTATACTCATACAGGTTCGATATCTCTAATTGTTTGGTTGGTCTGGCTGATATGATATTTTGCAATCAGTGGTTGTGTGCTGGGTGCAGTACCCATGTCATCCTGTGTGGCGTTATCAGTAATTAGTAACCAGCTGTGATTACAAACTACCGGGCTTCACAAAGGATACTCTGACGATGTCATTCAAACCGTTCCCGAAGTTGTCGGAAGCGGACGAAACAGAATTATCCGTGGTCTTATCACAATGGGCCTTAGCCAATGGTTTGGTGATTTATCCTCCGGATTTCAAGAACTATAGTGCTGTTGTTGCCCCAACCACGTTATTCCCTACACCATTCCCTCGATCAGCCTTTCAAAATGCTCTTGATGTGCAACAAAACTTCAATGAGTTGTACATAAACTTGGTCGGAAAACATAAACAGTGGTTGCTTGAAATTCTTCCCCAACTTTCGAAGTATGATTCTGATTTTACTGGCAAGTTATTTGACGCTTATAAAAAAGCAGTCGACGCAAGCCCACAAAAAACTTTGGTACAACCTTTGTCCCTTGGATTGTTTAGAAATGATTATATGATCAATGATAAGAACGATTCATCCGCACCTGAAATCAAACAAATTGAATTCAATACAGTTAGTGTTTCCTTTGGTGCCTTATCTACTAAAGTGGGTGAATTACATAACTTCCTCAACAAATTTGGGTCTTATGGCAAAGATTACTACACTAGAGAAGAACTTCCAATTTCTAATTCGATAAACGACTTAGCTAATGGTTTGGCTGAAGCTAATTCTCACTACCAAAAACAACAATCTTCTTCTAACACAGTTATATTATTCATTGTTCAACCAAAAGAAAGAAACTGTTTTGATCAAAGGCATATTGAATATTCTTTGATAAATAATCATCACATTAAATCAATTAGGTTGACTTTGGAAGAAGTTGAATCAAAGGTAACAGTCAGAGAGTCAGGTTCTAAATTAGTAATCAAGTCCACTGAAGAAGAAGTGTCTGTTGTTTATTTCAGATCGGGATATGGACCTTCGGATTATGAATCCAACCCCGAACAAACCTGGAATGCAAGAGTGATTCTTGAAAAATCTGCTGCTATTAAGTGTCCATCCTTATTGACTCAGTTATCAGGATCCAAGAAAATTCAACAGATATTAACTAAGAAGGAAGTTATACAAAAGTTCTTACCTCAAATCGGTGATCTGGAATTAACCAAGCTTTTATCTACATTTGTTGCCATTTATCCGTTGGATGATACAGAGGAAGGAAAGAGAGCCAAGAAATTGGCATTTGAACATCCAGAAAGATTTGTTTTGAAACCACAAAGAGAGGGTGGTGGTAATAATATTTATAAAGCTGATATTCCTCAGTTTTTGAAGAACATCGATGAAAAAGAGTGGGATGCATATATCCTTATGGAATTAATTAACCCACCAGCTCATAAAAATAAAATCATCAGGAATGACGAGATATTCAATGAGGAAATCGTATCTGAACTTGGTATTTTTGGAACAATTCTTTTTGACGAACAAAATGGTGACATTATCTCTAACAAAAATGCAGGTTGGCTTTTAAGATCAAAGTTTAGTACTAGTGATGAAGGTGGTGTTGCTGCAGGATTTGGATGTGTCGATAATGTGTATTTATATTAGATTAGATCGTATTTAGCTTGAGAACATTCGATTGCAGTTTAAGTAATTTTTTGTCTTTAGCATGTTTCGAAGCTTTCTCTTGCTTTCTTCTTCGTTCGATATCAACAACCCAAAGTGCAGCACCTAAATTGTTGGTGAACATAAAAAACACATTTATGACTGGCAAGGATTCAAGTAAAAATGAGGCAGTACCAAAGCCTACATAGCCTCCTGGATCTGCTCTATAAGCCCTTTTAATCATGAAGAAATCATAACCTAAAAGAACAAAATATCTCCCATGAGACTGCAAACCTTTAGATGGTGCTTGCAAAAACATTGCAGTCCAACCAATGTATGGTAATAGTCCTACCAAGAACATTAGAATTGTTTTCAGAATTGCATAACATAAAACGAACGGAGCTGGGATAGCTGTAAAAAGAGGTCCACATTTCACAATATATGGGACTTGCTTAATTTTTTTGAGTTTTGCCTTTAAAATGATATCTGAAGGAAATTCCTTACACAACACCAGATCAAAAGTCACTCGTTGAATATAAGGCATTAATAAAAATGTTATTATGAATTGGGATATCATTCCTGACAATATTAATACATTGAACCACGCGGAAAAGAATCCAAACGGACCTGTGGAGATGACTGATACTGCTGCATACCAAGGAAATATCGTGAGAATGATGACAAGGTAGACAAACAAGGTGATCAGTACTTGAGGAATAAAAAGTATCAAGTAATACTTCCATAGATCAGAATTGTTGTAAAAATATATTACTCCCTATAAGTTAGTTAGCCGCCCAAAAGATATGACATTTGTAACATACTCGAAAAGGATAGATGAAGGTACGAGACTTTAAGATATTGGAAGGCAAAGAGACGGTCCTTTCAAACAGGAGATATAGTTGCTGTACAATCTGACAGATAATTGAGTATACACCCATGATTGTGGTTGCAAATTTTTTCGAAAAAGTTGCGAAATTTGAGAGTGAATCAAATTTAGCTATTCATAGGTGACATTTTTCACGTTTTCAGCGAGTTTGTTAAGCCAGAAGAATCGAGAACCCATAAGAGAGATTCATATTTAGGCAAGATACAATTCTGGTGAACCTCCTTCTCAATACAAAGCTCTATGAGAGGGCTCTCAATACAAGAGAAGTCCTGAAATCTAGCCAGAAAAAAGCTCTAGTAGGGCTAGATTTGGAGTATTTGAAAGGAAGATAAGGAATTTTGAGTCAATAAGAGGCTTGGATCTGAGCACCGGATATCAAATTCCATACGATTCAGTCCTTCAATTTATGAAGAGCCTCTAGAGTTATGAGCTCAATAATTGAAGCTCAAGGACACCTTTGTTGAAAATATGACGACTGTTTTTTTTTCTTTTTCTAAAAAAAAGTAGACATGAAGCTACCTAAAAGAAGAAAATGGGAGAGACCCCTAACTTTTCAGACGAAGATCAGGGGAAAACTATCAAAATTGGGGAAATACAAGATTCAAGTTACATCTGAGATGTAAGAAATGATACCTCGAAAAAAGAGAGGAGGAGAAAAATTCCAAAGAAACATCCAGTCTCGATAATCACAGTCGATACCAACGATAAGAAACGAAAAGGTATCGATTGAGAGATATTAAATCACGAGAAGAAAGATTTTTTTTTTTTTTTTTTTGGACAAATTTTGAATAAAAACGAGATAAGTGGTAGAGACTTCATCTCAAACACGGCCAGTTAAGGGGCACTTGGTCACTAGATGATTAGTAAAGTCTGAGACTTTGTATTCTTGATCGCATAATAAGTAATGGCCCCTTGCATCGGGAGGGAGGTACGATAGGGACTATTTCGAAGGAGGTTATAATTGGGAGACTGTGTGCAGGAAAATTCAAAACAATTTGGAGAACTCAAAAGTACAGCATTTTTCAAAGTCAAGAAAAAGGTCCCTTGGCCCAGTTGGTTAAGGCGCGGTGCTAATAACGCCGAGATCAGCAGTTCGATCCTGCTAGGGACCACTTCTTTCCAGGGCGTGTGGCGTAGTTGGTAGCGCGTTCGCTTAGCATGCGAAAGGTCTCCGGTTCGACTCCGGACTCGTCCATTTTTTTGTTTGGGTTACTTATCTTTTTATCAGTCGTACATTAGAGATTGTTGAAATGTTCTCCATGGTTTGTTGAAAGTCTTATACATTTTATCGTACCTGGAATAAAACCAACTTTGCCTTGCAAAGAAATTAGTCTTACAGTGTGTTTTTGAATCCGACAGTTTTGTGAGGAAAACTACTGGGGCGCTGATAAGTTACTATCATCTTCTTATCACCATACTACACTATGTCGTTGTCGTTATATTGAGCCATGATATATACAGGTAATTTACAATTGAAGCTCAAGCCATTTGAACTAGCAACCTGGCAGATGCAATGTGATCCAGCTTAGATCTTGAATCTTGGGATTCTGTTTAATCTCTTTGCGGTCTGGCCGTTAGATCTAGTACCTTGACCACGGACTGGCAAGCTGTTGGCGTGTCTATAACCAGCGTAGGAACCAGTATCTCTCTTAAGTTGAATATCGTTATTTATTTTTTGTTTCAAGTGACCTTCGACTGTCATTTCGGAGATTTCCTTGTTTAAATCCATAATTTGAGGTTCGGATAATTGATTCATTCTCATTTGAGGGTATAAGCCGACCTTGGCACAAATTCTTTCAGCAGTATGGTAACCGATACCAAAAATGGCTTTCTTCAATCCATGCTAAATGTTAGTACTCAAAAGTTCATGGACGTTGAGGATTAAAGTTCCGAGACATACGCTGACCAAACTGTTGTGCTTGACATGTTTACCGAAAATATGAACCGCCATAGTGATTATCTTAGTCTATAGTTAGCTTGGTATAGTCAAAATTTTCAACAGTGTGCTAACCTGAAAAGATGCCACAACCTGTAAATCACCTCTGAGCGCGGTTTACAGATTACGCATAAATTAGTCATGAATTACACTTTAGATATATATATATATAATATGTGTATATATAATTAAGTTGCTTCCTTTAGATTTTCTTTATCAAATATGGCTTCACTAATTCCCAACCATGCAACCCACCAAAACTCGTCCTTTACATGCAACACATGTAATATTCGTTTTGTGACTGCCGAATTACAAAGACAACATATGAAGACCGACTGGCACAGATACAACCTTAAAAGAAGAGTGGCCCAGTTACCCTCTATTAGTTCTGATGTGTTTGCTGAAAAAGTCTTGAATCAAGAACAATTTGGCGAGTCCAGAGAGAATGAAGATGAGGATGGTTTTTACGTTCATCATAGAAAAGTTAAGAATAATACCAACAAGCTGATTACTAAATATTTGAATCAGAAGAAGATGAATGAGTATAGAGGAAGAAGTTTGGATTCTGAAAAGTATGATGAATTTGAAAGAGCACCTAGTCCTGCTTCTGTGGCATCTGAGTTTTCTCAGTTCTCTTTGGGGGACACAGCCAGTCATGATTTCGAATCAGGACATGAAACCGGATCTGAATTGAACTACTCCGAAACTTCGGACTACGTGGAAATCGACCCTGAGATAGACGTCAGTGGGTCCAGTGATTCTGAAGAGAGTGATGATGAGTCTATAGAAGATATTCAAGCCATTCCTATTTCCAGATGTTTCTATTGTGGAAAAGATAACGAAGAGATCGAAAACAACATCAAGCATATGTACAAGAACCATGGGTTATACATACCGGAAAGATCATATTTGACAGATGTGATTGGGTTACTCCTGTATATCAGTGAAGTAATCTCTATTGATCATGAGTGTTTGGTGTGTGGGTTTGAAGGAAGAAATTTGACCAGTATAAGGCAGCATATGTACTCTAAGGGCCACTGTAAACTTCCATATGAAACCAAGGATGAAAAGCTTTCCGTTGCAGAGTTCTACGATTTTACCGATACCCAAGAAGTTAAGCCAAAGAAGTCTGAAAAGAAGGTGAGCTTCAAGGCATCCGATGAACAAGAAGTCAGCGATAGTGCTGATGAAGATGAAGAGGACGAAACAGAGTATAATGACAATGGAATTAATGATAACTATACCTTGGTCAAGATCGATAAATCAGGAGTGGAATTGACACTCCCCACTGGGTCCAAGATTGGCCATAGATCCATGGCCAGGTATTATCGTCAAAACATCGCCTTGGCACCACAACCTTCTGAAGCTAATAAAACAGTTGCATTAGTGGATAGAAGGTTTGCTCCTGGATTGACAGTTCATGAGGTCACCAAACAAGAAAAACAGACGAGAAGACTTGAACAAAAATTGAAGAACTACGATGTGAACAGATCTAAATCGTACAGAGCCAACTTCCAGAAGCACTATGTTGACGAGATGTTAGGCCATGCTTAGTGATGATTCATGAGATTATGAATAGTAAGGTATTTTCCAACGGATTCTTTTTGCTTATTGGTATTTTTTTTTTGTAATACGGAATTTATAGCGATAGAATAAATGACTCAAATAACAAATGACTCAAATCAGTTGATATAAACATTTGTAGTTCTATAGTTATTAGATTATCTTCTCGATGACCAATTACATAAGCGGTGGAATCTTATCGAAAACCTGAGAACCTACGCCGCACACTATATACACCACCCCCATCCTTTACCTTAGAAACCAACCACTTTATTCTTTTCAACTTATTCATCATATTCATGTCGGAATGGTACTAGAGACTCACCTTTATGATATTCTCTCGGTATCACCCGAAGCTTCCACCGAAGAAATCGCAAGAGCATACAAAAAACTGGCCCTCAAGTGTCATCCTGATAAAACCAACCATGATCCGGAATTAACAGAGAAGTTCAAAGAAATGAACCATGCGTACGAAGTCTTACGGGATAAGAAGTCTCGTGAGGTGTACGATGTGTATGGTTTAGCGGGAGTGGAAGGAAATTATGTGGAGCCCGCAAAACCAACCCGAAGAAATCAAAATCCACAGAGACTGGATCCAGACGTGTTTTTCAACCAGAACATGTCGGGAATGGGTATGAATATGGGGATGGGCGGGTTCAGCTCATCAACCATGTTCACCCAAGTGTTTAACGATATCAATAGCATGTTCACTCGCGAATTTAGTGGTTTTACAAATGGAAGTCCCTGTGCAAACATGAAGAAACATGTGGAGCCAGTAGGGTCTCCTTTGGACCAGGATTACGTGAAAGGTCAGGATATTCATCATACCTGCAGTGCCAACCTTGCGGATATGTACTACGGAAAAACCATCAAGCTCCAATTACCGAAGAACAGTAAATGCAAAAAGTGTAAGGGAATGGGTGGATTCAATCCCAAAACCTGTCGTCAATGTCATGGCCTGGGACGTGTTAAGACCACCTACTATAACCAGGCATCTCAATACCAGCTGATTGGATCCTGTAAGCCATGCTACGGCTCAGGAATCTATATTGCACAGCACGAAGTTTGCCCTTCATGTGTTCATGGGTACGTTAAGGAAAAGAAAATTATCAAGATCAACCTTTTACCAGGATCGAGTCATGGTGATAAAATCATCTTACAAGGAGAAGCGGATGAAGGTAGAAATATTATACCAGGTGATGTTGTGATACATATAAGAGAAATCGCCCATCCGTTTTTGGTTAGAAAGTTCAGTGATTTATACATGGAACATCATATAGATTTAAGGACTGCATTATTGGGTGGAGAGGTTATGATTTCTAACTTTCTCAAACCTGACCAATCACTCAAATTATATATCAATGTCCATGGATGTGACATTATTAACAATGCTATCAATGATCGAATCCAGTATGGTGAGATAACTGGAACTATAAATTCCGATGAACCTAAACTTGTACAGGGTTTTGGAATGCCAATCAATGAAATGGTTGCCGGTGGCGAGTACTTTGAGGATCTCAATGAAGTAAGTGAACTAAGAGACGTTGCTTTTGATTTAAAGCGTTATAAGAAAGGAAACTTATTCATAAACTTTAAGGTCAAGCTTCCAAGTATGAGCGATTTTACAAATGGAGAACAAGACTTACAACAACTATTTAACATTTTACCATCGTCAAGTAATAATGATAGTCCAGGGAAAACTATTCTTGAGTCGTCATTATCCAATTTACCTGACCAACGACCCAAAAAGATCTCAAAAACAACCCCCTCTCCTACCAAAGAGCATATTGATCTCAGTTCTGATTTCAATTATGATGATATAGACTTGAGTGATGAGATAGAGGGAGATGAAAAGGAAGATGAAAAGTTTTATGCCGAGGCCTGGTCTGATATAAGAGATCATGATCTGATGAACAAGAAAAGAAAACGGACTTGTGGTGCAGACTATTCTGGCAACAAAGATAACCCTATTCAAATTTAAACTTTCAAATCCATTTCGACACTTTAAACGATACAGTATCAATCGTTAGTATTTTTCAGACCACAACAAGAACCTTAAGGCTTGAACCTATATGAATCCTCAACGAAAGGATTCGATACTACTATTTATTCATTAATGATTGACGAGGCGACCACTTCGGTATTGCATTATACGCCAAGTATACGAACTTATTTAATTTTTGTTTTGGGATAGCAGGTGCTATATTTAGTTCTATATATATGATATATTTCGAGTGCTTGTAGATCTGACTATTCGATTCCAAAGGATTAAACTCCAGGACTTAGAAGACTTATAATCTTTGGTAACATGCGAGTCAATGGATAAATTCTTCTTTCAGCAAGAATGAACTAAAGTCCAATGTAAACGTGTATATTTGGTAGATGGAAACAACAGGATTTCCTCGTGTTCCAAAATTATTAGTTCCAGTGAAGGTTAATGATGTTTCTATAACTATCCACGTTTACCAGTGATTATTTCAGCACATTATATTAACCAGAATACATCATATGTATCATAATTCAACTGTATAGCTATCCTCACCATAAATAGTCATCTCTATCTTTTCAAGGATTTAAAATCTGACTAGCGACTAGTTTCTCAATAGCCCCAGTCTCACTAAAAATCAATCTCAATTTTGATAACAATCAATACCACTCACCCGATAATGAGTGCCAACATTCTCGAGCCTTCCTTGGTCAAGGACCTTTCCAACCATATCTACGAAAAGCGTAAGGCTACTGCCTTTCAAATCGAAAGTTTAACCAAGGCTGCTTTGACCAGAAATGATAGTCAGACCATTTACAAGATCATCAATGAATTGACGGAATTGACCAATGGTGGTACCAATTCTGCTAAGATGGGAGCAATCACGGCACTAGGAAGTGTTTCGGTTGCCCTCGGATCGTTTGCTATTGCTTATTTCTTGGAAGAAATCATTAAGCCCATATTCGCTACTTTTAGAGATACCGATGCTAGGGTTCGTTACTATGCTTGTGAATCTCTTTACAATATAGCAAAGATTGCCAGAGGAGAGATGCTCTTATACTTCAATGAAGTGTTTGATATTCTATGCATATTAGTCACTGATACTGAATCATCTGTCAAGAATGCGGCCGATATTCTTGATCGATTGATTAAGGATATCGTCAGTGCCAAGTCCACCAACTATGTATCCATTTTACAACAACAAGAGGTTTCCAACGAGATACAGACTCACTTGGTTGATGCCAATGGTGTGGCGATCCAAGTCAACCAGATTCAAGATTCTCAAAAAGCATTCTCGTTGCCTAAATTTATCCCTACCTTGTTGGAGAGAATGTACACTATAGATCCATTCGCCAAGAAGTTCTTGATAAGTTGGTTGGAATTGTTTGATGATATCCCATCATTAGAACTTATTACCTTTCTTCCTAATTTCTTGGAGCCACTTATCAAATTTCTGATGAATAATTCTCCCTCGGATGTCAGATTGGAAACGGAAAACATCCTTGATGTTTTCTTGAAAGAAATCAAATCAATCTATAAAGTCAAATATGAAGTGAAAAAAAATTTGTTGATTCAAGAAAAGAAAAAGGAAAAGGATATCAAATCATCGGTAGAAAACCTTGCTGATGAAGTTGAGGATGCCAAATTGAATGAACCAGAAGATGATACTCATTCTATAAAGTCAGATGATACTACTATCGTCAGAAAAATCGAACCTACTACTCAAAGTGTTAAGGCTGAAGAAGGCGAACCACAGGATGGTTTGTTTCTCAATGGCCAAGATATCTTTATTGACTACTCCAAAATTATTGAAATTCTATTAAACTTCATCCGAACTCCTAATGAAAAGGCCGACTTGAAATACATCGATTTATCTAATGAACAACATGAAATTTACTTGGAAATCCACTTTACGGTCTTAAAGTGGCTTCAAGAAATCTTGGAAACGGTACCAATAGGATTTGTCAAATGTTTACCTGAGTGTATCTCGATTGTGCTATCTAACATCTCAATTACAGACGATGATAAGGATTTTGAGTTGCGTAATCTGTTTTTGAATTTCAACAGTGCTCTACAAGGACTCTTGATCAAATTTGGAAATAATGAGATTACTAACGCGGATTCAAACTCCGACCAAGGCTTTGAAGTCAATGATAATTTAGTTCATGGCCTTACTCAAGAAGTGTACGACGAGTTTGTGGAATACCAATTACAGAATACTTTGAATCAAATAATGAAAACTTATTTCAATTCCACAAATGAGCTTTCCCGAATTACATCATTAGAATGGTTGATCTTTTTATATACTCGAAACCCCCAAAGCTTCTTTCAGTTTGTGGGAGAGGGTGAGAACAAATTTGATCTTACTAGCTTGCTTAAGTCTTGTACTGACGCAAGCAATGAAGTGATCTTGAAGGTTCTTCAACTATTATCCAAGATTTCTGAACCAAATCACGAATTCTTCAAGGATTTTATGATCAAGTTGATAAAATTGTTGGAAAGAGAAAAATCAAATGGCCCCACACTTACAAAAGGAAGAATAGAATTCATTATTAGAAAATTGTGTGTTACTCTCAATTCAGAAAAGATTTTTAAAACACTCTCTGAAGTGTTGGTATCGCTTGATGACTTGGATTTTTTGAACGTGATGATTCTCACGCTTAATGATATTTTATTAACCACTGTTGAACTCACAACTTTCCGTAAGAAATTGAAGAATCTCGATGTTTATAAGATCGAAGATTGGTCATTATTTGCAACGCTTTTTCAAAGCTGGTGTCATAATGCACCCAGTGCGTTATCACTTTGTTTGTTAACATCCAATTATGAATTGGCATATTTGATCATCAAAAATTTATCAGAACTGGAAGTGACTTTTCAACTTTTGACCCAACTAGACATTTTGGTACAACTAATTGAATCTCCGATTTTTTTGAAGTTGAGACTTCAACTTTTGGAGCCAGAAAAACATCCATATTTGTACAGAACATTGTATGGATTGTTAATGATCTTGCCACAATCATCTACTTTTACAACCCTTAACAATCGTCTCAGCTCAATTACCCATGTCCATTCAGCCAGTCCTATATCGACAAATACTACTGCACCTATAAGTACCCCAGTATCTACACCAGGTCCCACAGGAGCAACAACTCCAGGAGTCAGTAATCAACTTTCAATAAAGAGAAAGAGAATTTATGAGATGTTGGACAAATTCACTAAGGTACAAGAAAGACATGAAGAATACAATATCGATCGGAAGTTGAAAGGCTACAACGAACAGTCTAATGAGACATACTCCAAGGATAGATTAATCAGTTACAACATGAGTTTTCCAGAAAAAAAAGACTATTTCAGTGAGGGACAAACTCGAAGATACTGAGGAAACTGCTTAGTTAAGTTTATGTGAAAGGAATTGATTATACTGAGCTGAAATTTGAGAATTCTACGAAAGCAGTTTTGGTTGTTTCGAGCTTGAAACCAATATGGGTGCAGTGAGGGAGACATTTCGGGGTCGATGTCGCGCGACACGGTAGTGTACCGCCCACGGGTAACCTGTAAACAACCCTCGTCAATTTAAAGGTTTTAAAAGTGTAATAGACCACAGGTTGCAGTTGTTTACGTTTTACATCTTATCAGACGTGTTTCATGTCTTCACCTGATCTACGGAAATCAATGCAACAGGTTCAAGTGGATCAACAACATGCAGCGGAGGCTCTTAGGATAGCCGCTCAAACCGCTCAACAACAACAGCATCATCAAATTCAACATCAACAAGCCCATAAAGTGCATCATCAAATACAACAAGAAGATCATCACCAATTACTTATGCAACAACAGCAGCAGCAACAACAACATCTACAACAAGCCAGCCATCATCATCAACAATATGGCGGACCATCGGGTCAATTGAAACAAGATCTTCCTGAGCTAACGGAGTATGATTTAAAGTCGCGAGACTCCAAGTATCGCCGATGGACTCCTAAAATGGACCAGTTTTTGATAAAATTGTTGTCGGACGTGGTGCATAGTTATCAGAAGGGAGCTGAGGCTGAAATGACCAAGAAAGCATGGGCTTATGTCACGGGACAATTGAGAGCAGCCAACCCCGAAACTGTATACTCCACATACACCAAATATTCATGCCAACAACATTTGCTTAATGTGAATCATCATAGATATAAGATATGGTATGTGTTGATGCTCCACCTGAAAAATAACCCATCAGCGACTGGATACTCATATAGGTGGAACCCCGATATTGGTCGTTTTCAAATTATTGATAACACCAACCATCAACTCGTGATGGATGAACGTCAGATCAAGTCATTATTATACAGCGAATCTTTATCGTTGCCGTCGTTGAGCGCATTCAACAAGGGTAATTTAATAGTCAATGATTTCTTCTTGACAGATAATTTGAGGTACATGTCAGTATATCATAATGAAGTCTTACCTTTGTTAATTCGGTTGGACCCAAAATATGCCGAAGGATTGGGGGACATCTATCTTGAAATTCCCAAGTTCGAGTATATCGAAGCCACTAATGAATATTTCAAACCTCTTGTTCCTGTGAAAGCAAACAAAACTCTTCCAGGAAGTCCTTCACTGGCCAACAAACAAAAGAAAAGGTTACATTCTGAAGATTCTACTGATATGGGTCTTCCATTTTCGAAAGCATTATCTTCCATAACGAATGATGGATCAGAACCGGATGTCTCACAGAACCAACCTACACAGGATGAAGATTCGTTAGATCCAGCGCTCAAAAGATCAAGAATACAGGATCCTACTACAAATACAATCACGTTTGAAAATGCACTTGCTACTGCTGCTATTGATGCCATTAATTCTCCTGCAGTCACCAACGGTCGTGACCCCACTCCATTTTACATTAAAGATAGAAAATGGTTCAACAAGTTGATATCCCTCAACGACTCAGGGCACATCGGAGTGGAGGATGTGCTATCTGTATGTGAAGGTGTTAGGGATGGAAAAATACCATTGTTCATGTTAAATGTTCTCGACCAATCATACTATCCCACCAGAAATGGTGCACTGATTCCTGACGAACTACCTGATGCAGAAATGGCTAAGAGAATAAGGGAGTTTATGTTGCCCATGGTTTATAATTCATGACCCCAATTCCTCAACTATAGCCGGTTCCAAGGGAATTGGAGCAAAATATGATCTCAATTACAGAGATCAGAGCTCGTTCATGCATTGTAATTTAGTGTTGTATTATATATATTATAGGTCTTATCCGTTTAATTCGTTAATGAAGTTGGTGATTTATGTAGATCTCGTTAATCTGACTAGATATTCGTTGGTACCACTTTTGGGACTTCTCTTATTTTTCTTTTGCTATCAAATGTGGTATAAACAGATCCTGAAGCAGAATCGGTCTTAGTCGATCCAACGATGGAGATTGATCCCTTTAAAGATAATATATCATGCGCAGGATTCTGTTTCTCGATCGATTCTTTAGCAATTGGTTGATTAATAATGGTGACTGGAGAGTAGTGAGATGATCTGTTTAATGATTCTAAGATTGTTTGGCTGGAAGATCTTTCTTTGAGGCCCAATCTTAAATTAGCCCTTGGATTCGTTAATTTGTCTAGCGATGATAATGAATGACGTTTTATCTTAGCTTCAATATGCTGATATTTGAATGGCGACAGAGGAGGTGGGCCCAGAGGCTCGTATCTTTTATAATCAGGGTAAGTATCAATGAAGGACGATAAATCGCTGGATAATTCATCAAGATTTTGGAAAATAGACGTATTCGTAGTTGATTGAGACTTTCTTTTGCTACCATCAGATGTCGGTAAACTATGCCTTTTAGATTTTGATGTGGAAATACTCAATTTCTTTTCATGCTTATAAGAAATCGAACCCAGATTTTCTTCCAATGGTATATTGAAAGGAGATATTAATGAACTATTTTGTTGAGTGGTTTGGGTTTTGTTTGAAGATGAAAGTGTAGCTTTGGATCTTTGCATGGGTTTTAATTGGTACACATTGGAATCAAAGAGGGTTTGTTCGAAGTGACCGTCTTCCTTCTTGGACTTGTACCTGTTGTAATATTCCTTGTTGAAATCATTGATATATAACAGTTCACTCGAAGGAGCATTAAAAGTTTTTCTGTGGTTTCTTGTTTGAGGTGGAACTTTAAATTCGTTTCTCGATCTATTAGTGCCTTCGAGTTGAAGTAAAGATTCTCTTGACTCACCAGAGTTATCTTTTAAATAAATACTTCCAAAGATATCTGACGTATAACTAATCTGTGGAGACGGCAATAACCCTGAGATTAAAGAAGCGTTCTGTTGCATCAATTTTTCTGTATTGATGGACTCTAAACTGGATGATTTGGAAGTTGCGGTTTCTGCTTTCGTATCTTTATGGGAATGGTAGGAATTATCACGAGCCCCTTTAACTTGATTGTGTGGATTAGTCTTTGAAGATGCAGATGAGAATGTGGTACCTGAGTCTGAGGTTTTTGTAGATCCCAGTCTAGGAATATTAACATTGTGTTGCTTGAGTCTATATTCGATTTTTGCAGCCAAAGTTCTTCGCAATAAGATTTCCAATAGGAATTTCCTATTAATATTTTTGATTTCCTTTTCTGTCAACAAGCGGGTATCCCTTGGAAACAATTGTTCAAATTTTGGAGGTGTGGTATATTTGTTTGAGAAGACAGCTGTTTTGTATTTTCGATAAATGGTATCAGTAAGAGGTATCGAAGTGTGCCTTCTTGAGTGTGTAGGCTTATTTGTGGAGGATTTCGAATTTAATTGAGGTTGAGATACCTTATCTGTTGATGCAATAGGTTCAATAGTAAATGTGTTTCCTTGATTTACGATTTGAATATTACGCTTCACTGATTTCACGGTGGGTTCAGGAGGAAGTATGTTATCGTAGTGGAAGAAGTTGGCCTGACGAGGTAATAATTCTTTGATTAAGGTTTCTGCGTTGGAAGAAGCCAAAAATTGGAACAATTGGTCTTTCGTTTGGAAATTAGCCACTTGTTTGCGGACAGACGAATAACGCAAAGTCTTTTTTCGTCTTACAGGAAAGATAAAACTTAGTTTATCACGAAAAGTCTCCTTGTATGTGCTTGCGTTACTGATGGTTTCATCGTCGCTTAAGGGGTACCTTCGAAAGGCACGGTTTCGATTCTTGATTCTTTTCCTATGACGTAAGGTAGCGGTGTTTGAAATAATTGAGCCAGATCTACGTATACCTGGTTGATCTATTATGGTGATGACGGGAGGAGTGTTTGCAAGTTTGTGGAGATTTGAAGCATCCTTGGGGCTAACTCTGCGTGCTCCATGAATATCCATATACGAAGAGTTAGGTCTCTTTGCCGGATCATATAACACATCGAATGGGTTGGAGACTGTCCTTTGATGCTCTAAGGGGGCACTGAGGAGGTCTGAAGTACGATTCACCGGTTGTATCTCATCTAACCGGGTGACACTTTCTGGAGACGAGATAGAGTCGATGAACGATCGCGAATGGTAATTCTGGTAGTATTGGTATATGCTGGGAATGAGGGATGAGGATGTAGCGAAGCTGGTGGGGGCTGTCTGGAAAGTTCCAGTAGATGAATTGACGGTGGTCATTACAGGACCAAGACTGGGGTGCTGGCTATGGATAATGAACGAAGAGGTTATCTATGGATACTAGTTGGGAAAAGTAACTAGTTAGGAAAGGTAAGTGACGAGTGGCGAATGGTTTAAGATGGCAAAGACTTTAATTTACTAACTTTCTAATAAACTACATGGATGGAATTTAAAAGTAGACGAGTCGGCTGCAAAGATGGCTGGCTTGACTGCAAGGGGAAATGCGATGTGCGCCATTTTACAAAAATTAATGAGTGAGCATAGGGGTCGGGTTATGTTGGTGTTCTGGTATTTAAGAGGGGGGGTTAGTAAAAGTGTGAGTTTCCTTGAGTGGTGTGGATGTGTATAGATGTAGAATCGATATTGGAGTCTTAGTGTTCAAGTTAGAAGAAATGATGTCGTAGATTTACAAGGATGATGTCGTCGATTTACAAGGATGATGTCGTTTAAGTTTAATGGGCGGTGTCGTATTTCTGACGAAACTTAAAGTACACTTGCTAACAAAAAGTGATGGCGACATTATTGAAGACATTTTCTATATGGGGGTTTCAGTCATCATGGTGATGACATTTCATAGTGACTAATATGACGGTTGTGAGTCCCTTTTTGGTTCCTTAAATAGCCCTAGCGAATTGTATGGTGCGACCACTAGCGTGTCCATGACTAAATTAGCCATTGTATACCATAAATTATATGGAAAGGTGGACAAAGCACCACCATTAGAAGGTGTATGGGGATATGTCCCAATAGAACTCTGATCTCCATTTCTGAAACCTCTCTGGATCTGACTATCACGCGTCATCCGTATGGCATATAACCACTCTATCGCACCGCCCTTGACGAACGCACACAAAACCACCAAGATTTTGAACAGATCACAACAAAAACACTCCCGTTATTTGGTGTCACTTTCTTTTCACTAATTATCATCAATCATGGACAAACTCAGGGAAGTAAGTAAACTCTGGTTCTGGATGCGATTGGGTGATGTCAGAGTGGGAATGGAGATTGATTGGCCCACGCCACCCACCGCCACCCGTGGTCCCGGATCTGGCGATTGTGTTGAAAATGCCATTGATTTGGATGAATATGACAGAGGGGGCGAATCGCGTGGTACTGCTGGAGGCCCTGCGGATAATGCGGGCGGCTTGCGGGACCTTCTTCAACTTGGTCAACTTTTACTAACAATTGTGTCTAGAAACTTAACAACTTGAAGTTGGATGCCGAAAAATGGCAAGAAAAGTCTGACGAATTGGCTGAACGTATCAAGGAGTTGGAACAAGAAAACCTCGAAAAGGATCACCAAATCCAATCCTTGACTAGAAAGAACCAAGTTTTGGAAGAACAAGTCGAAAAGTTGGAAACCGATTTGGATGAAATCAAGCAAACTGCTGACGAATCCCACTCATTGAAGACCTCCAACGAAAACTATACCAAGAAGAACCAAGTTTTGGAAGATGAATTGGAAGAAGCTGACAAGAACTTGAAAGAAACTACTGAAAAATTGAGAGAAACTGATATCAAGGCTGAACAATTAGAAAGAAAGGTTGCTTCCTTGGAATCCGAAAAGGAAGAATGGGAGAAGAAGTTCGAAGAATTGTCTGAACAATACAACGCTTCTAAGGCTGAATTGGAAGAAATCAGTCAACAATTGGAAGCTATCTAATAGTTTTATAGTGCATTCCTCTTTTTTATTGAATAGAAGAGATATTGAAATAATTGTTTCTGTAGTCTAACCGAATAATCGTCCGAAGGATTGTGGGACAGTTACGCACTTTCACCATGTGTCGTATATGTTACCAAAATTGATTTGATCCGAGCCAACTGGAAATCAGAAAATTAAAATTTACTATAACGAAAGGAATAATCAATAAAATAACAAAGGAATAATAACAAAAATGACAAACATAACAAATAAATAAATAAATAAATAAATATGGCTCTGTTCTTTATAATTAGATTAAATGTATAAACTTATGAATATTAATGTGTAGCTTGAAGAATACAATTTGTAGCATTATTTTCTGGCGTGATCACAAAAATAGTAAGATAATAATTACGAGGTCTATTGAATCCTACCAAGTGACATTTAAAGTTAGACAGATACACTAGGTACTAATACTAATACTATAGGTTTGTTACTCCGAATAGTGACACATCACATGCTTCACCATTGATCCAGATTTTCTAGTGTGTTCCTGACTTAGTATGCCCCACTTATTGTAAATACACTAAAAAAAAATTGAGGCATCCCACATAACCCGATAAGCCAAAGATCTTTCATACCTCCTTTCCGTTAGAAGCTGTTGATCCATTCGTTCACTTTCACTCAGCCAATCGTCAGGCTTACCCCCAACACTTATCACCAAACCTTTTTAAACCATGGCGTTGATGGAGAATCTTCGCAAGAGATTCACAAGTGAACTCCAATCACATCAAATAGACGAAGACTATTCGTTTCCATTACGAGGAACCCCACCAGTACCACCGCCTCCACCCGAAGTTCCCGGCTTTGATCCCAATGAAATGGTACCTTCTTACGAAACCTCTCAATTTTTGCATGAACAACAGTCCCGCACACCGATTATCAGTGACTCAGTAAGAGTCTCCAGAAACAACTCGGTAGTATCATCAGAAGTACCTAGCTCATCCGTCACTCCTACAGTTCCAAATCCGGTTGTAAACACTTCGACCCATACGCGAGAGTCTGACTACAAACAAACATCTATTAAACAATTAGGACTCAAGTTCCTTAATGCTAGGCAGCATTTTGCATTGGCCATATGTCGAGACATCTCGCTTATTCCGGCACTCATAGGCTTGGTCCAATCGTGGAAACAGGTTTTTGTGGACGAGCCAATACTGGAACACTCTCAGCATTTAACAAAGTCTATCACTAGCGGGAGAGTATCAGAACATTTTTTGACGGGAGTTTGGTGTATCGTGGCTGCATATTTATCATACTCTGCATTGGACAGTTTAATTGTCAGATGGATTATCACATACCTGACCCCTGCGGCTATCGTACGAGTTCTTTCCATGTCTACAATAATGGTTACCATCGAGCTTTACTTGGTGTCCACATTCACAGCCGATGGTTATAAATATGGGCTTCATATATGGATCCTTATAAGTTGTTGTCTAACTTTAACCTATATTGGGCAGAATTTTGTGACATCAAACCTTGATTTGAGGAAGGGAGCTCCCAAGCGAGCCAGATTTTTTGATTTTTATAATATCGTGGTGTTTGCAGTCGTTCCGGTGGGACTTGCCAGTTTTATCACCATGGTAGGGTTACTTCGGTCGCTATTGATCTTAAGAATAGATATTGATCAATGGGCCAAAGAACTGTCAGCTTAATTTATTGAAGCCAACTTGCGCTACTGCACTAATCAAGTGATTCGAAGATCTTAGTATTTTAGTGGGTAGAATACGATATCGCTTTATATATATATACATATATCATAACTTAATAGAGTATTAATTAATGAACAGAAATACGAGATACAAGTAAGTATATTCAAAAGGACAGATACTGATAATCATAACTTTATATACCTATCTAACCCCTTTGATAATCATATTTATCACTATAGCCTATATAGTTATAGGGCACAGCTAGTCCGGGTAACTATCGCAGAAAGTATAAAAGCAGGCGAATCCCACACCCTTTCAAATTCCCTAATCAAAAAGCTTATTAAAGCAAGGGAATATTTGCCACGACGAGATAATGTAAATTGTCAAGTTATACTCGTTGCCATTTATAATATTCAAATTCCCGAGAGTGATGTTCCCTGTTAGGAAGTTCGGAGTCCGTTGGGTCTTTTTAGTGAGGCGATGGATTTTGAATGTCGATTTTTATGGGACACATTGTAGTCTTTTCTTACTGTTATAGTGTAGGTTTCTGATGGACTCGTCAGTTCTGGTTTATTACGACCAAATTTAGTAGTGAGTTCCAACAAGCCGAAAGAGTGATCTTCTAATTGAAAGGTTTTAGGTGAGGCTAACTATGAGAATGGAATGAGCTAGTTCGATTATCTGACACTGAGATACACCAGTCAAATTGCTGAAAAACTGTGAAAAGTTTACCCCATTCGTTCCTCCTAATATCCTCGTAATAATTTCAATGCATAGTATTAATGTAAAAACTTCTGGTTTTTGACTTAAAGGCTGGGACTTTTTTTTTGAAGGTAGTGACAGTTGAAATCTTTACGTTGCGATCCTTGACGTAATAGTTCATTTGTGAGATATCATTCTACTGACCAGACCAAGATCGTATTTGAAAGAATCTTTCTGCCCTTTCTTGTTCCTTGCTTACTGGACTACAATCTACCGTCGATTCTTCCTATTGATTTATATTAGTCAATATTGTATTTATAAAAGACTATACAGCCTTAGTGATGTGAATATCAGACAAGAACCCCATTATTAATACACAGAAATCATCATATATGTTGGTGGATTTAACGGTACTTGTTGAAACCAATATCGGTGGCTCTTTCTCTGAAACATTGACGGCAGATTTCAATACCGTACTTTCTGATTAAACCGGAGTGGGAGGAGCAGACACGACATTGTCTTGAACCTTTACCGAAGTTTCTTGGGTGGGAAAACCAAACAGATTCGTGAGCCATATTGCTAAAATGTTAGTAGTGATCGAGTATGGAAGGATCAAAAGTAGCGTTCTTGGATTTGGATTCCTTGTCTCTCTGTATGTTTGAAAAAGAGCTTTCAAAGTAGAGCTTTCACTTTAATGTTCGCTTTATTGTTCACTTTTAAGGATACCCTTCACTGGTGAGGTCTCCACTTGTCACTTGTCACTTTTCAGTTTCACTTATTTCAATGAGGTTGGTTGTTGAGGGGGTTGATTGATCCATTTCTGTAGTCTATTTGATCCATTCATCCACATTACATACAATTACTTTAACTTGTTTGTTGTATATTAGAAAGGCCCGAAACAGTTTTCTATATTGAATTTTCTCCCAGTGGCAGAGCGCGGTAGTTTTTTCACGATACCTGTATATAGGCTGCAAATTTGAGAAGAGGCTCGCACGTGATATTGCAAAAGGCAGTCCAGGGCTGTGCCCTAACTCTGGGCGCGTGATTGGCGCGTGACCCATGAAAAATTACCCATCTCATCTCAAGATCTATTATATAGATCATCAGTAAATCATGGCTAAAGGGGGACATTCACATCGTTCGACGTTAAAGAACGATCACAAGCCATTCAAATCAAAACATGCCTCCAAAGGTCAATTGAAAAACCAGCATAAGGGAAAAGTCGAAAAATCTGTTAGTGGGGGTAACAAAACAAGAGTTCTTAGCAAGACGGAAAGAAAGAATTTATCCAAACAACTTAAGGAAAATAAAATTTTGGAATCCAAATTAACCAGAAAATTATTTGAAGGATCTCAAGGTGCTGAAAAGATTGTGACTGTGATTGCATTAACTAATGATTTACAACCAGCAGAAATAGCTGAAAGATTATTAGCTGAAGAATTGACTGGAAGTTTGAGTACTCCATCTGTCACCAATATTAAAGTGAACAAATTCAAATCTAACTTAAAGGTTATCATCCCTGATCATAATGATATGCTTGCAATTCTTGATGCTGCCAAAGTTTCGGATTTTGTCATTTTTGGTATTTCGGCTACACAAGAAGTAGACAAAGATTTCGGTGAACAAGTATTGCGTGCACTCACTGCTCAAGGTATTGCTTCTGTGATCGGAGTCTTGCCTAATGTAGTATCTGCTTACCCTAAAAGAAACCTTCAATTAGATATCAGACAATCCTTACAATCATTTTTTAATCATTTCTTTCCTAATGAAGAGAAACTTTATGCATTGGAATCTGACTCCGAAAACCTGAACTGTTTGAGAACCATCTGTCAAAAATTCCCTAAATCAATTAAATGGAGAGATGCTAGAGGGTACATGGTGGCTGACAACGCCTTCTGGTCTGGCAATGAAGCTGGAACTGTTGTTGTTGAAGGTACTGTGAGAGGTATTGGGTTCAATGCCAACAGACTAGTTCATATTCCAGGATTTGGAGACTTCCAAATTGATAAAATCGAAAAATTGGCCAAAGGTCGTATCAATATTGATATGGATAATGAAGCATATGTTCCTAATGAAAACCAAGAGACTTTGGATTCATTGAATCCCGAAGAAATTGAAATGGATGATGATGACATGGATTTTTATGACGAAGATAATCTTGGAGTAAGAATGGACGGTAGAACTTATTTTGATGATGATGGAGTGAAAAGAATTGAAAAGAAGAAATTACCAAAAGGAACTTCGGAATATCAAGGAAGGTGGTTCGTTGATGACGTTCTTGAAAACGCTTCAGATTTAGAAAGTGATGACGAGCCAATAATCGATGAGGATGTGATGGAAGAAGATGAAATTGTTCCAGAAACCACTGGTACCGAATATGCACCTACTGAATTTACCGAAATGCATGTTGATTTATCACCAGAAGAAGAAGAAAGACAATTAGCCGAATATCGTCAATTAGAAAAAGATGATCTTGAATTTCCTGATGAATTGGAATTAAATCCAAATGAATCCGGTAAGGAGAGATTGGCAGCCTTTAGAGGAATCAAATCGTTGTACAATTGTGAATGGGATTATGATGAACACGACGTGGAAGCACCAGGAATTTGGAAGAGATTATTGAGAATTTCTAATTACAAAGCTACTAAGAACAGAGTGATCAAAGAAGCCATCAAAGAAGTTCAAGTTAATATTGGAGAGAAGGTTCGCATTTATATTAAAGCCCCAGCATTCTTATTAGAAAAAATCAATTGTTCTAGTCAACCATTGGCCATCTATGAATTATTCCAATACGAGCACAAATTGGCCGTGTGTAATTTTTCATTCCAATCATGGGAAGATTACGAACAGTCTGTACCTTCCAAGGAATCTATAGTGGTGCAGTATGGACCCAGAAGACAAATCATTCAACCAGCATTTAATCAAGCATCTAACAATTCCAATAATGTTCATAAATACGAGAATTTCGTACATCAAGGAAACACTTCTATTGCAACTGCTATCGCTCCTGTTTTGTTCAACAGCGCACCCGTAATTTACTTCAAGCCCAGTCAAGATGGTTCCATTGAGTTTGTTGGTCAAGGAACATTTTTGAACTGTGACCATACCAGAGTGGTAGCACAAAGAGCTGTTTTAACAGGTCATCCTGTCAAGATACATAAGAGAGTGGTGACGGTGCGTTACATGTTCTTTAATGCCGATGATATTAATTGGTTCAAGGCCATTCCGCTCTTTACCAAATCGGGAAGAAGTGGGTTTATTAAGGAAAGTCTCGGTACTCATGGGTACTTCAAAGCGCAATTCGATGGTAAATTAACCTCGCAAGACGTGGTGGCCATGAGTTTGTATAAGAGAGTGTGGCCTGATGTGTCTGAAGCTTTTGAATAAGGTCAAGGGCATAATGGTATTTCACGTGGCATTCCATAAGAGAGTTAGAAATACCGGACGGCTAAATATTAACCTTGGCTATGAATAATAATTACAAGATTACACTGCAAGCAAACCATTGGTGCTTATTGTGTAACTGACCAAGAAATGTATTGTTGTTTCCATGCATATGTTTGTTTGTGAAATTTTTGTGGAGAAATGGTGGGGTCGGCTGTAGTCGTTCATCGGGGTATGCGTGAGACGAAATCAGACACCATTTGAGTCCGTTTAAATATTGTGAGACTCGTCTAATAAACCGTGTTTTACAGTTACATTGTCTTTCAATAGACTTCTAACATGTTCTTGAGTGTAAATTAGTATATTGTTTACGTTGTATATAAGCAATCTAGTAAACTTGCCCAGAAAGCGGAGATGTAACAAAGGCAGATAAAAAAATGAAGTTAACGCATGGTTATGCGGCGCTTGCATTAGTCAAACGTGGCAATCTGAATGGATGCAAGTACCATTTTTGACTTTTGAAACAATATTTTAAGTCGCATTTAACTCAATTTAATCAACTTACAATAATTTTAGTGGGGTATTACTAGCATAGCTACATTTATTAGAATATTTAAAAGTTATAGTCACTAGGACTTATCAATTAGATAGAAAAGAAATAACAGTGTTTTAGATAAACAGACCATGGCTGATTTTATCTATTCTCAAGCATCAGACTTAGAATAAAGCAAGAGCAACGGCAGCAGCACCGACAACAGCACCGCTAACAACGTTGGAACCAGCACCGGAACCAGCTGGGACAGTTGGGACAGCAGATTCAGTGGAGTTGTTGCTGGTTGGGGTTTCAGCTTCAGCTTCAGCAACCTTAACCTTAACGGCAATAGCACCTTCTGGAGCATCACCTTCTGGGTAGTAGACTAAAGCGTAACTTTCCTTGGAGTATTGGTATGGTTCTTGGATGTTCTTTTGAGCGTAGAAACCAGAAGTAGAACCGTTGACGGACAAGTGGTGGTCGTCAATTTGGACCTTGTCAGAACCAAGGATGGAAGCACGAACAATGTGGTTACCAATACCGAAACTGTAGGATTGGGCACCAATTGGTTGGCTCAAGATTTCGGATTCATCATCGTATTGGAAGTCAATGGCGTTCTTACCTAAGAAAAGGTAGTTGATACCAGCACCTTCGTGGTAAGAAGTAACACCGTTACCGTTGACGGCTTCGTCAGAGGAGTCAATCCAAAGGGTAACGTTGGAAACGGTAGCAGAGACAGCGGAAGCTAAGAGAGCGATGGTGGATAAAGCGTATTTCATTGTGTAAGCGATTGAGGATGTGTTGATGGGAATTTAATTCATGAGGAATGGTACCCTTTATATACTGAAGAATTGGAGAATAGAAGCAAGTGTCTGAATATGGCGGGTTATTTTTACATGGAAAAGTAAATACATGGAACCACATTGATGCATAAGTTTCCCCCAGATGTCAGCTGCAGGTGACCCCCCAATCCGGCATTCGGAAGTGCGGCATCCGGTCAAAAGGTTACCCATAGCGTAATACTATTGCCCAGAGTAGCCAGAAGTTCAGGTACCACAACCACACCCGGACTATTCAGTATTTGTGGATTGTTTCAAACGTGAGAACCACAGTTTCTTACCAGCTCCACACACATCCCACAGTAGATTCCACAGTGTCTGAATAGATGCGGAAAAATATTTCCCGGTTATTATTATAAGGTTTTTTCTCGAAACGTGCGCAATGCCGAATGGATCTCCTCACGGAATAGCGTCAGACATTTTTAGTCAAATTTCACTAACAATGCACCAGGTTGGGAATTCCGGTTACTGGATAGGGAAAGAGTGTGGTTCAAGTCCCAACATCATACAAAGTCGTAATTTATATATTAGAAGCCTGGGGATACCAGTAGAATGATCTCTTTAACGGTGATGCCTAGCCTATTCTTAAAAGTTCGAGAAAAAGATTGTTCCTTAATTGAGAATTGTCAAATGCTCCAAATAACCACTACTGCCGCGTGGGTTCCCATTCCTGGTAGATTTCCCAATTCGAGGGTAGATATGTTATCTGCAGGCAGGGGTGACGATCTCTTTAATCTGAGCATCAGAACAATTCCAGCTAAATCACTTGACGTCATAGTACTGTAGTTATATCCGAAAAAGTTCAATTAGAATTCGCGGCTGACTTTTAGTCAACCTAAGGCGGACCACCCATAACATTTACAAATAAGAGCATAGTTACGTGTTAGAACAATTGAACGTGTCTAATGGTAACCGCAAATAAAATAGCTCATTCAATTGTGTTTCTAGGCAACAATGTCCAGTACTGGTGGAGACAAACAATAACAATTCTGACATTTTTTGTTCGTCAAAGTGACGTACCTGTGGTGTTGCATCATCATACGTGAGAAACACTTCTAATCAGATTGTGTGTGTCATTGAAGCCGAAAGTGACGACAGGTACGGTTATTTTAAGCACTTGAACGCTTCATCTAAACACATCCTACATGACCTTCCCGACATCCACTAAAACGTCATCAGACTTTTTAGCCGACACTAAATATTTTAATCGTGTTGCAGTAGAAACCTTCTATTAATATTACTAAGACTTCTACTGACAAAAGGAAGTAGCTCAAGAAAGATTACACCATCAGACCTTGATAAGAGTAATACTGTAATAAAACAAATCATTACCACATTTAAAGAAAATCCATCCGTACTTGAGAAAACTGTCTTGCTCGAGAGTTGATGCATTTTAGCCAGTAACTCTGTCTGATATTCCCTTAGAGCAGTTAGTTATTTTGATTTTCTAAAAATAATACTAGTTACAGTCCCCGTGTTGTATGGACGGAGTTCCACTGTTTGCTAAATCTCCACAATTCTTCAAAAATTCTACATTTTTGAATTGTCGGCAACCAAAGCTACAAACTTACCAAGAAATGAATAAATTTCAAGTGATTCCCCATGTGCAGGAAACCAGTGGGGGATCCTGCTACGGCAATAAAGTGGAAACACCAAGTACTGTTATGGTTCTATTGTCAATGTAAAATTTTATGCCGGTAAAACTCCTGGGTCGTTAATTTCGGGTCTTTTTTCAACTACTTCCCTACAACCACTCCTCCAATTATTTCTGTCTTCTCTCCTCCGATTTCTACATTCACACTAATTATACTTTATTTGAACTCTTATTAAGTCTTAACGGTTATAAATTAAAATATTAGCAATACGCAGCGATGTGAAGTGAATTTATTGATTTGGGCTTCAATTACCAGCTCTCAATTTGGACAATTTTCGTTTACACTTCAGCTTCACCGCAATGAAAGGATGAAAAAGTCTTTTGGAAAGGGACTTTTTTGATGGCTTCAGTTGCTCGAAGGACGCATTAGAAGCAGTATTGGAAGCAGGCAAAGCTTCTTCAAATGGTAATATTTCTTTGCAAGTACTTGAGAACAGTTTCTGATTACAGATTGTGGTGGTTTCCGTCTGTGGATCATGTTCCGGAGCTAACTTATCAAAGACGCTTGATGTAGTGGTGAAACATTCTAATGAAGAAGTATTAGAAGACTGCTTGAACTCGTACTTATTAAAGTCCGGTTTTGGAACAGTTATTAAGTCGGTAAATCTCAAAGTCAAGTTAGTTTCCACCCAAGTCTCAAAAGAGTCCAGATCAGCAGGGATCCACACTGTGGAGATGGGTTGGTGAATTTCTTCCATGATGGCATGCTCCTTTGCTTGAGTCTTGGCTATAAAAGCAAGTTCAGCTTCCAACTCAGCTTTAAATTCAGCCTCCAATTTAGCTTCAAGCTCAAGTCTAGCCTGCAATTCATTACGAAGTTTAGAGACTTCATAAGAAACTTCAGTAGGAGCAGCACAATTTTGTGAAGTTTCAAAATCCAAACCGGCTACATGGTTAACATCAACAACGTCATCGTCGCCATCATCATCATCAAAATCATCATCATCATCATCAAAATCATTATAAGCATCATTATCTTCCTCAACTTCGCCCAATCCAAAGAATGGAACAGAAAGAAAGGAGTAATCAATTTCATATCCAAAATCATTACCTTCTGGGGCAACTACTGGAATGTCTTCACAATAGTCGACCACGATAGTTGGCAAAATCACTTCTGGTGAAGAAACAGTGGTAAGAGCAAAAATCTCATCTTCAGGAATCGATTCTGCCCAGCTAACACTTGTACAGAATACAGCCTCAAGAGATTCCCAGGTGACTTGAGGCTCCAGTTCAATTTGGTTATCAGAAGCCTCAGGTGAAGCAACCAAGGTTGCTGACCCAGAAGATAATTCACAACATTCTGGAGATGATAAAACCACTGATGGAGAGTCAACAGGTTTTTCGGCTGCAAAATTTGCACCCATTGGTTCACTAACAGAAGCAACAGGGAGGCAACAATCAGCATCGGACTCAATAACGCTTTCTTTTGGAGCCAATCTAGCCTGTTTAGCATTACGGGCCTTTTTGGCTCTCCGTGCTCTGGCCCTGGCACGTTTGCGGGCCAGACCAGAAGCACTAACAGCTTCCTTAGAAACCACGTTCCCAGATGGCATGGTTCTAATAGCCTAAAACGAGATGGTCCTCTCCACTAAAAAATATTGTATCCTATCTCTTATAATAATAGAGAATTGGTTCTGTGAAGAGTTGAGAAGTATCTGTGATTTTAGTCTCGACCTGAAAGGGAGACACCAACCGCAAGTGATAAAGCTTAAAGTGATAAAGCTTGAAGTGATAAAGCTTGAAGTGATAAAGCTTAAAGTGATAAAGCTTCAAGGGGGTTCACCAACAAGAACTGTTTGAACAAATATTGACTAATTATACCCGATGTAATTTTTAGTCTTCGACCTTAAGCAGGGAGACACCAATCACAAAAAAAGTAAAGGGTAGTTTAAGATTCTCTGGAACCAGAGGAGTCAGGAATTTGAGGTGGGGTGAAGTATAGACGGCTCAAGGAAAGAAGTAGTGACGACTTGCCTGTAGATGTGATCTTTAGTCTACGACCCTAGAGGAGACACCAATCACAAGAAGGAAAAATTAATCAGGTACTGATAAGTACTTCGATAACAGCCAAGTAAAACTTATTAGAATACGACTAGCCTTGAGTATTGATCCTTTATCTGCTTGTAACCTTTAGTCTAC